>PVKS010010092.1:18018-61592 GCA_004027875.1 Aplodontia rufa | reverse complement strand
TTCTTCAATATCAGTAGAGGAAGAATAATTTGAGGGAAATAAAAATAAAGGGGGCTGATCAAGTTGGAGTGAGCCTGTAATCTCACTGACTGGGAGACTGAAGAAGGAGGATGGAAAGTTCAAAGCCAGCCTCAGGAAATTAGCAAGACCCTGTCTCAAATTATAAACTAAAAAAGAAAAAGGACTGGGATGTGGAACTGTGGTCAAACTCCCCTGCGTTTAGTCCCCAGTACCAGAAATAAGAAGGAAGGAAAGAACGAAGAAAGGAGAGAGAGAGAGAGAAAAAAAGAATGGAAAGAAAGAAAGAAAGAGAGGGAGGAAGGAGGGAAGGAAGGAAGGATCCCTAATTTTGTAAACTAAGAATGAGAACGTTGAAAAGTAACTGTTTTGGGGGAGGGGGTTTGTTTGTTTGTTTGGTTGTTTGGTTGGTTGGTTTTGTTTCATTCTCCTCCTGTTCCTCATGGTTGAAGGATGACTTGTAGGAGAAAGTGAGAGGAGGGAAATCTGGGGATGCAGAAAGTATCCTTGTGGGAATGAGGAACTGAGCAGATTATGTGGGGCAGGCCAGTAGTGGAGAATTGAGAAACAAAAATAAAAAGAAAGATATGGTAAGTGCCTTTTCAATGAACTAAATATTCCTGGTGGTGTATGTATGTTATCTCTCCAGGAAAAGTGCTGGGGACAGGGGACAAGTAAACTGCTGTAGGAGGTCAGAGAGAACCAAGCCATGTTGAACACTAAGTGAAAGGAGTGAGACCTAGCTTACCTCCAGACTTAACTGCTTCCTAGCAGGGAAATGTTAGAGAATGATACAGAACTCTGTTAGCATAACTTTCCACAGTTATTCAAGGTTTAACACTAAGCTGCAGAAATGCAAATCATCGACTTTGTACCTCTTATCATTTAAACAAGAAATAGGAGAATTGTGTGGAAGTAACTGTGATTTAAGTAGATTTGATTAAGTTGTAAAAAAGAAAGAATGGTTAAAAAAAATACATTAATTTCAGAGGATTTCCGTGGTTTCAAAGAAAATAGTAAGAGATAAAAATTTAAAATGGTTTGTCAGGAGCAATGAATGACTAATGAGGCTCTCCTGCCAGAACAAGTTACTTAGTTGGCAAATATCATCTTCATCAGAAGGAGCTCTAGTAAAATTTATCTGAATGAAGTAATGGGGTGGACAGAAATAGGCAGAGATTAAAGCAGAAATTTCAAAAATGAAATTCATTAAAATTCTATTTTTAAAACAGAAAAATATTTTCAATAGCTATAAGGTTTTTTTAAGGAATGTATTTTGGCAGTCACTTCTCAATGTTAAGTCTATTAAACACACTTGTTATGAATTACTTTTAAGCCTATTATTTTCACTTAGAAAATTTAAAGCTTTTAATAATTTAGTAAATTTTAAAATTTGAAAACATTATCAAGTTGTCATATTTAATGTATTAGTTATACTTTATACTTTTTCTGTGTTTTGCACAGCAAAATGTAGACCAAAAAACAGACAGAAGGACAAACATTTTGTTCTTTGTATATACAGAGTAAATAAAATGGATTAATGATAATGATAAATATTTTTTCACAGAATTCTAATATACCTTTTCTTCTACCATGTTCTCTGTGTTCACCTGAAAAGTTTTACATAGATCTGAGAGCTATGGTTTAACAAGAACATGATTAAGGGAAAATTCTTTCAAATAATAGCAATGAATGTAAAGAGAATACAGGAATCCCGGTCATAGAAATGTTCTAAAGGAAGTAGTTATCTTTGAGAGGTTAATATAGCTGCTTTTAGATATTTGAAAGTTTTCCATGACAAGTGTTTAGGTACTTGACCTGTGGCTCTGAAGAGTGAAGCCATCAGAAGTCACATGTGTGTGCAAAGCCATAAAATTTTATAATGATTGGACCCTACCATCTTAGAAGATCACTACGTGGTAAGGTGGTAAGAGCTTTATCACTGGAAAGGTTGCTCAGTGGTTTCTGCGCTTGCCTGGCAGGCACGAGGACCTGGGTTCAAACCCCAGCACCACGTACTCAACTAAGTGTTGGAGCGACTAAGGCCATGTGAAAAACTAAATAAAGTTGTTTCTCTCTCTCTCTCTCTCTCACTGTCCTCTCTCTTTAAAAAAAAATGAAAAACAAAGATCTACCTCAGGGAATATCAAAGAACTGGAGGGTAGGAGAGTGTAGAAGATCCTTCACTTTCCTTTCCTTCCTTAAAAGATAGGGGTCTGTAAAACTGGAATGTTTCTGACATTAATCTTTTAATACAATAGACTGATTATAATATTATTTGTCTTTGTTTTATAGTTGTTCAATGTGTGACACTCATATTTTGACCATAAATAAAAAAGAATTTGCAAGTCTTCAAGTAATTTCATCTTCATCGAGTGTTAGAGATGGCCAGATAGATATCCTCCCTGTTAAAGGAGTCGTAAGTCAGGCAAATTAATTATAAGTACTACTTAAAGATGTAGAGACCAAAAGAGAAAACACCTAGGGTTCAGGATAAAGTCAGAGTCAGAGTAACACAGAAATATCTTCCTGTACCTGGCCCCGCAGGCATGGAGACCTCAGCTGACTGTATTCAAACAAGGTGGAGCATCTCATCTGTGAAAACAGAACTTACCTGCAGGCTATCAATGTCGGCCAAGTCATGGAAGCTGCAGGACTTTTTTACCTTCTCTCCCTGAAACAGGAGAACACTCAAGAAGCACACCTGCTCAGATATTCTTGTCATCTGGTACACTGACAAAGGTCCACATCTGGTACACTGACAAGGGTCCACATGGGAACAGTTTTTTTTTTTTTTGTAATTTCAGTTACATATGCATTTCAATTACATATGCATAATACTTCTTTGTGTGTGTTTAAATCTACCCTATGTGTTTTCCATGTACTTATCCTGTGAGCTTGCTTTCCTCTTTAATTCACATTTTGCTTTAATAACATAAGTAGATTTATTTGCTAAATTTTTTTCTTTGTCAGAGGTGAAAAAAACCTGGGTCTAATATACTGCTAAAATAACTTGATAGCTGCCTCTTACTATCAAAATTAATTGCTATAGTATTTCTAAAATATGTAGTTAAAATCTCAGTCACTGAACTTTGGGTTCAGTTTAAGGTTAGTCTAATGCTCTGCACAGTTTAAAATTCAAATTCACCGTAAGGTAAAACATGAGCCAATTAGTTTTTTAAAGTTTATATATATTTTTGTTGAATAATTTATTTTCCATTTAAATATGTGAAAACTAAAAAGTGAGAATGAAAACCATATGGAATATAAGATAAAAATATGTATATTGCAAAGTACTTCTGCCCAAGTTGAGACACATAAATGAAAATGAGTGTGTACGCATGTTTGTATGTTACAAATCTCTGTACATTTGCAATCAGACTCTGTAAGAAAGGAAACCTCCTCAAAAAAGATGGTTAATGACATTAAACCAAATGCGTATTCAGAGTACAGTATATTTGGAGATTAATATTTTCTGTTCAAATTATTTTTTCCACTCAATGTAACCTTGTGGAAATACTTCTAAATTAATTCTCATTATGCTAATTCATTGTGTTTCATGTTTTACATACTATTTTATTGTGTATACATAAAATGATATATTCAGTTCTTTCCAAGTAGCAGTTAGTTTCCTGATAGAATAATGAAATAAGCATCCTTACATAGGTGTCCTTACTATCACTACTTTTTAATAGAGAATGAATTATATAAATTGAATTTTTTTCCTTAATTCTCAAAATTCCATACAGTAGGTATATCCTTTTATAGACGGGGACCAAATAGTCACATAGTCTTCCATCTCCATGTGCATATCATTAATAAATAAGAGAATGATAATAATTAACTATTACTTTGTCTACTAAATACCTACTAAAATGATATTTAAATTCTTAAGGTATGTTTGATATTTTCTTCTTTGATTCACATGCCTTCTAAGACACATTACAAATTACATGTAATTGATTTTTCTAACCATAAGTTTCATGTGGGCATTTCTTTATCATATTTATAATATACACATGCCTCAAATTATTGATCTCAACCTCTTGAGGTCCCTATGAGATAGTCTCAGTATACACACATATATACACATCCCTCATCATCCCATACAAATGCTATATTGTGGGCCTTAATATAAGAATGTTTGGGAGTTATCTTAGAAACCTCATGGATTTTAAGATTCATATCACTGGACTATGTAAAAAAGTCATATAAATGGGCAAAACCATAAATTCTTGGTTAGTCACCAAAATATGGTTGAGTTTCAGAGAGCAATATTTTTGAGATATCATGTCCTACTTCCTAAAAGATTATTAACTACAGTCAGCTTTGCCTAACAATGTGTTTGAGTCTTGGGTTTTTCTTATTTTGTTTTTAGTTCCCATCATTTCTCATCATAAACTAAACTGAGCTAGATAGCTTGATCAATAAAATTTTACAGAACTGATTTTGACATTAAATTTCTTACAATTGCTAAAATGTGATTGAAAGAATATTTGAAAATTGAATGATAGGGATAAAGGTATAATATAAAGAAAAATAGGTGTGAAACAACTGAATTTACAGTCTTCTAATAGGGTCCTTCCTGTTATGTAGTTTCTAAAAACCTTCTAAAATTCAGGATGACATCGCTTTTCTTAGATATTATCTTCTTCACTCTCAGTTACAGAAGTTGAAATAGTCTTGAAGGTCTCTTCATGTTAAAATAAGGAATAAGAAAGCCACCTTTTAGGTGCCTGTGACCTTCATGTACATTTGAGGGTTTCTATATAAGACCAAGTGAAAATACAGTTGGGAGAAAATTCTTCATTTCTGTGTACCTTACAGCCATAGTCACTGAAAACTTTGTTCCCGATTTTCTTTTCAGATATATCTGCAGAGCAAAGAATCTTGGAAGGAACAAAGATTGCTTTTTGGGTGAGCAAAGGAAAGGCATGTCGACTGATCAGTGGGAAATTTGAATTGGTTAAGCTCAAGTTTCTAGTCCTTTTATGAAATTTCTTGCATTTGTAGGTGTCCTCTGGCTCTGTTCTCATTAACTGCAGGAATTGGGGTTCAGAGAATAGTCACACAAAAATGCTGGTTCACTGCAACTACTACAGTTCTGAGAGATAAGATGCCTTGACCCTGGTATGGGTGTCCATGACTTTTGCCAGTATTCTGGAACCACTGGCCAGCAATAGCTATAGATTGAAAATATGCCAAAACTGCAGATCTTTCCTACTGAGGCAAGAACTAAGTAAGATAGAGCTACTTTACTTTTAAATCTAAAATCATAATCACATACAGACACATATGTGCATGCACATAGAAGTTATCATTTCTTTTATCAAATATTCTGATATGTAGTATAAGTGAATAGAATTAGGGAATATCTGTCAGGTTTCAAGATAGAATGTCAGTAAAATAACCTAACTGATTCGTTATGGAGTTACTTTAAACATACTACTGTGATAATAACTGACTTTTAACATAGCATGAATCCGATCATTTAGTGTGTTCGACATTCCAATGCACTAAATTGTGTTCAACTAAAGCATTTTGAACATTTAGACACATTCGTTACAATTCTGAATATGTTTTAGAAATAAGCATATTTCATCTTATAATGAAATTTCCTGGTTGCAAAATCACAGATTGAATGATAGGAGAGTGATGGAAAGTAATAGAATATATTTATGTATTTTCCAATGTGTGTACAAGAAAAGAGCAGAACCCAAATAGGCACAACCAAACTAATAGCCCAAATAATTATTTATTTTTTAAATTTTTATTGGTGCATTCCAATTGTACATAGTAATGAGATTTGTTGTCATATATTCATAGATAAACATAATACAACAATATAAACTGCCCTCCAAGCCCTTCCCCACCTCCCTCCTAGAGGTGGGAGGTCCCCTAGACCCTTGCCTCTCTCTTTCTGGGGGCAAGGGTCCCCTAGACCCTTGCCTCTCTTTCTGGGGGCGTATATTTATTCTAATATACCCAGGTATAGTGACATAATTCTTATTCCTTTGAAGCACTTTTTTTTTCATATATGTGAGAATAGTAAATACAATAACATTGTTATAAAAGCCAGGAATGTACTTTGTTTTCATTCAGTTCTAGCATTTACACTTCCCCTCCTTTCCTCCCATCCCCTGTTCATTTTTGTTTTTAAAAGAGGGCGAGAGAGAGAGAGAATCAATTTTATTTATTTTTTCATCTGGATTTTGTTTCTCCAATATTTAGTTGTCTGTGTAGTGCTGGGGTTTGAACCTAGTCCTTGCACATGCCAGACAAGGGCTCCAACCACAGAGCCACTGCTCCAGCCAGCACCCCCTGTTCTTTTTAGGTATATTTGACAATAGGATAAAACATTAACATTTTTATGAAAGCATGCATTATAACTTATTCAGTCCCCAGGCCTCAGTATCTCCCCACCCCCTCCTCTCTTTCCTCTACTGGTCCTTCTGTTATTTACTAAATATCTAATATTCCTTTCTTTCTAGTGACTCATTGATATGTATATTGATGAGATTCATTATAATATGTTCATATATGAATATGTGCAATTTGAATGTTGTCATTCCTTCCATCAACTTTCCGTGTTTAATTCTTCCTTCCTCCATTTCCTTCCACTACTCCTCCATTTTTTCCTTATTTCAAGTTAGCTTCCACATATTGGAGAGAACATTTGACTTTTGTTTTTTGACACTGATTTACCACTTGGCATAATTTCCCCCAGTTCCATCCATTTGACAACAAATGACGTAATGTCATTTCTCTTTGCAGCTGAGTAATGCTCCATTGTGTGATGTGCCACAATTCTTTATCCATTCATCAGTGGAAGGGCACCTTGGCTGGTTCCATAGCTTAGCTATTGTGAATTGAGCTTGGGTCTGGCCTTCCTTGGACCTCTGATACCATGAGCACCTAAATAAACTTTTCTTCCTAAAATTATTCTTGTCGGGTCTTTGGTCATAGCAATGGAAGAGCTGACTAAAACACTGCCTTTTTTTATTTATTTCTAGTGTTTGAATTGGTGTCAGTTATCTTTTGAATGATTATGCTTGTAGTATAATGTCTTCTTGTATTGGTTTTCAGTTTTGTTTTTCTTTTCTTCTTTATGATATATTTTATTGAGAATGTTTTGTAGTGCAGGCTTTCTAGTTATGAATTCTTTTTGTGTCTGCTTATTATGGAAGTTTTGATTCCATCTTCAAATTTGAGCTTAATTTTGCTGGGTATAATATCCTTGGCTGACATTCCTTTTCTCCCAGAGTTTGGTATATGTAATTCCAGGCCTTTCTTGCCTTTTGGGTCTGGGTTGAAAAGTCAGTTGTGATGCAAATTGGTTTTTCTCTAAATGTGATTTATTTTTTCTCTTGCACATTTTAATGTCCTTGTTCTGTATATTAGACATTTTCATAGTAATGTGTCTTGGAGTGGGTCTGTTGTGATTTTATATATTTTGATTTCTATACGCCTCCTGAATTTGAGTTTCCATTTCATTTTAAGATTTGGGATACTTTCCAATATTATTTCATTGACAAGATTGTACAATACTTCCATTTGTACCTTCAGCTTCTCCTCCACCCCAGTGACCCTCAAATTTGGTCTCTTGATCTTATCCTAGACTTCTTGAATATTCTGTTCATGATCTCTTCCTTTTTATTTATTTTTTTAAGAAAGAAATACCTTTATTTAGTTTTTCACATGGCCTTAGTTGCTCCAACACTCAGTTGTGTACATGGTGCTGGGGTTTGAAGCCAAGTCCTCATGTTTGCCAGGCAAACTCTGAAACCACTAAACCATCGCTCCAGCCCAGATCTCTTTCTTTTTTAAAGAGAGAGAGTGATAAGGACAGTGAAAGAGAGAGTGGATGGGGAGAGTAAATCAATTTTAATTTTTCATCTTGTTTTCATTACTCCAAAACTTAGTTCTATATGTGGTGCTGGGTTTGAACCTGGGTTCTCATGCATGCCAGGCAAGTGCTGTAACCATTGAGCAACCACTCTAGCCCCTATTGATGATCTCTTATCATCTTTTCACTGTGTTCTCTTTTATTTTGAAGATTATTTACTTTACCTTTGAGATCAAAAAATCCTTCTTCCAAGTGGATTAATCTAATGGTTTGATCTTTCCAATAAATTTTAATTTGGTTTACTGATTCCTTCATTCTTTTCCAAGAACTGTATCTCTTTACTGAAGTAGTCTTTGATTTTCTATATACCCTCTTTGTGTTCCTTTTTTACTTCATCTTTTAGCTTGTGGAAAAATTTAGATATAAATTTTCTAAATTCCTTCTCTGACATTTCTTCCTCTGTGTTGTCATTGAAGTCTGTTGTTGAGGCATTATGGGTGATTTTGACTGCTTGGTTCCCCTGTTTTTTTCATATTGTTTGCATGTCTACCTATCTTTCAATGTTGTTCTGTTTTCTTCTTTCAAGTGAGGGCTTACTTTGTGAGCTTCTTTTCCTTATGGGCCCTGGATTAGGTGAATTTCTGGATACTACTATTTTAATTTGATGTGTGACCTCCCTCTGCTGACCCTAATATCAGTCACTCTTTAAGAGAAGCTATTGAAATATGTTTACTATGGTCTCTTCAAAGCCAACTCTTATTCCATTCAAACTTGTGAAATAAAAGTTTGTTGCAATTGATCTCTTCAGTTCCTCAATTTCAGTGAAGTACCTATAATTAAAATTTTGGATCAGATTAATAGTTTAATTAGGAATTTTATTTTACCATAAGTGGATATTAGAAGAAAGACCAGAGGAAGATTGGGTAAGTGGGTACAATAAATTGGAGGACAGGCAGAAAGGGGGGTGAGAGAATGAAAGAGGGAGAATCCCAACATCAGTTAATCTGCACCATGATATACAGGAAAAGAGAGAGAGAGAGAGAATCTAATATAGTTGAATTTACACCGGTAACTGCAGATAGAGGGGAGCGTTAGGTGGGTGGGTTGCACCTATTAAGACTGATGTCCACCCCTTTCCTCTGACAGTTTCCCTGGTTCTATATCTGCTTCTCTTGGGTTTGGTACTCTGATCCTGGATGCAGTCCAAGGCCCTTCAGTGGTGCCTTTCACTTCTGCTAGTGGTCAGTAATTGGAGGAATCTTCTCCTGGCTGGAGGAACTGTGGGCTTTGTCTCAATCCACTGGGTGCACAGGTATTGGCAGTGGAGATCTGGTGAGTCTGTACCCGAGTCAGAGCAAAGCTGGCCACAGTGTCCATGGGTGAGTGGAGATTTGTGCTGGGGACAAGCAGCCCAAGCATCTGCTGAGTGGGCCTTTGTGCCCGTTGGCCCTTTTCTGGGAACTGAATGCTCTCAGCTGACTCTGTCCCTTTGTCTGTACTGCCAGGGGAAAGGGAGAGTGGGCTTGAGCAATCCACCACTGATAATGTTCTCTGTGGAAATTATCTCCAGCTTAGTTCCCAGGAGAGTCCTCTGCTCTGAGCATATTAGTTCTTTCCTGGGAGCTAAGAGCTGCGCCCCTACCATCAGCCTGCTCTGTCCGTTTGTTTGCAAAGCCCTGAAGAATTCATCGAACAGAGCATTTCTACCCCAGCAGTTAGTACCAGAAGAAACCAAGTCACATAGCTGAGCTTTCAGAAGCAATGAAGGAAAAAGTGCAAAGTTCAAATGAGAACTTACTTGATTGTTAAAGTCTCTTTCATCCCATTATAGCTTAAAACCTTTTTTCCTATGCTACAAAAGTACCCCAAATCCTTGCAACTTGTATGAAGGCACAGTTGTTGAGAATATTATGTGTGTGTGTGCGTGTGTGTGCGTGTGTGTGTGTGTACACACTATGTTGCTATTTTATTTTATTTTGAAAGATAGAGAGGGACAGTGAGAGAAAGAGAAAGAGAGAATCAATTTTATTTAGTTCTCCATGTAGCTTTCATTGCTCCAACACTTTGTTGTATACGTGGTGCTGAGGTTTGATCGCGTGTCCTTGTGCAAGCCAGGCAAGTGCTGTCACCACAGCGTTATCATTCCAGCCCACCTATGATGTTATTTAAAAGTGCTCTTCCATTTACCTCTCATTCCTAAAAGCATTGGATCACTATAGAACAGTTTTATTTTACCCTTGCTTAATTCAAATATTACATATAGGCAGCCAAAATCTCCAGGGCTGCTAGTTCTAAATTTAAAAATGTTAAAATTTTGTGGTTTTTACTTATCTTTTATAATTTAAGATTCACGAAATAAAAGTATAGTCATCTTGGTGTCTTTAATAAGCAGTTTGTTTTTCTTCCGATATGCAGTAGAATATATCTTGTCTTTAAAATGTCTCTAATTTGCTTTCCCAATGTGGCAGAATGGAGAGTTAAGATATAGGTGTGTAAAGCATGTATGTTCCTAAATTCAAACGCATTCATATATATAGACATATATATATATGCATAGACACATATATATCTAAATCAGGGTTTATAATTTTATAATTATACAATAAATATGGGGGGGAGGAAGATGGCGGGAGGGAGGGGAGATGGAGGAATGTATACCTAACAAAAGCAAAATATTTCATATCATAATGGTTTAAGATTTAGTTACATATGAAATAATGACTTTGCTCTACTGATATTTCATATAAAATGGAGAAATAATTTGCTATAGGTGCTGTAACAAAATATCACATCCTGGATGACTCACAGGATAGAGTTTATTGTCTCACAGCTCGGTAATCAGATGCCCCAAATCAAAGTGTTTACCAATTTGGTTTCCTCTGAGGGAAGGATTTGGTCAGTGGCTCATAGCTAGCTATATTTCTCTTCTGTCTCTTCATGTGGGTTTCCTTCTATGATTGTGTGATTGTCTACAAATTTCCTATTTTCATAAGGATGAATATCTTTAGATTATTGTCCACGCTAATGTCTTCATTTTACTGGATTATTTCTGTAAAAACCTTATCTTCAAATGAAGTTTTTTCTGAGGTACTGAGCGTTGTGACATTTACATGTGAATCTGGCATTGTGTCCCAATTTAACAACTAGCTAGTGGCATGTAAGTTTTGAAAATCAAGTATAACATTTAAATTTATTGTATGCTATTACATATTAAATGGAAATTAATTGTGCAATTTTACTAATAGGCACATTCACATTTAAAATTGTGAATTATGTTTTTAAACAATTATCAATCACAATTTGAGATTTTTATTATGGTATACCATGGCATACTTGTATTCCTTAGTTTCTTTTTTGAAAAATAGTTTCAAAGTTCACCATTAAATGGCTTCATTAGTGAATTGTGACAATAATTTAAATTTGGAATATTCTGATTATAAAATTATTTTTGTTGTAATTATTTTAATTGTAATAAAAGACATATGCAAACATTGTCATTTATCATGCCTAAGTAAAAGGGGAACAGTAAAACACTGTTTCCCTGAATGCCCATGTTCTGTTACCCTTTTTGGAGCAGCCAAGTTAAGGAACAAATGGTGAGCCTGGGCTGTAAGTCCGGATCCATATTGTCCTGAAGGCTTTCTCTTATACACATTGGGTGCTGGGGCAAGTTCGTGTTGTCTGTAGACAGATGTTTTCTCTCATGTACTCCAGGACAGTTGCTCCATGGGATGCTAGTTGTCCAAGCTAACTAAACCAGCTAACACTGATAATGTCTCTGTGCTGCCACCTAACATATAGACACCCCCTCTGAGCTGGAATGGGCAGGAGACTGAGGGTAATATGGAAAGGAATTGTCACTCATCCATTTGTCCTCCACTAGGCAAAACACCATGAGGAAGAGAGGGATTTTTTGGCAAAGCACCTTGAAGGACAGAGATGCTGTCAGCCTTTAGCTCTAGAACTCTCCTTGGGACAGTCTGTCTGATATCTTGTAAACTTTCTATAACAAATCACATTCCCCATGCTATCTGCAGGCACTTTCTTTGGCTTTCCCTCTACCTACCCTACGCCCTGGCACAACTGCACTGAGGATGAGACAACCATCTCACCCAAGTTCAAGTGCATAGTTCAGTGACATTAAGCACCTTCAATTTGTTGTGACACCATTACCACCATCCATCCACAAAACTTACTTGGAAAAGTAAACCAATACATCTATTGAACAATCAGTCCCATCACCCTTTTCCTAGCTTCTGAGATTACCATTTTACTCTGTGTCTTATGACTTAAACTACACATAGTAATTCATATGAATGGAGTCATCCAGTGTTTGACCGTTGTGACTGGTTTATTTCGCTTAAAGTAATGTCCTCAAGATTCATCCTTGTCGTAGTATATGTAGTATATATTAGGATTTTTTTTCTAAGGCAGAATAATTACTCAATTGGATATATGTATTACATCTTATATATTCATTCATTTGTCAATGGGTGGACACCTGGGATGCTTTTACTATTAAATAGTGCTTCTATGAACATGCAAGTGCAAGTATTTCTTTTGAGTCCCAGCTTTCAAAATTTTTTCAGCTTCTATTAAGAAGCATGATGTTGATGGGAGTCACCATACTGTTTTTTTTTTTTAACATTTTACTATTTTGCATTCTCATCAGCAAAGCACAAGGGATACAATTTCTCCATATCCTTGGCAATACTTGTTTTTGCCTTTTGTTTTTCTTAATAGTTGCTATCCCAGTGGAGAAGAGGTAGTATCTTGGTGGGGCTTAAAATTTGTATTTCCTTAATTATTAGATTATGGTAATATTACCATTACAGTTTGCTTTTCCTTCCAACATTTTCTTTGAAATTACTACTAGTAAGTGAATATTTTCATAAATAAGTAGATAAATTAAATAAGTAAATGTATTTGGTGTTTTTTCAGTAAAATAAAGCAATATGACAGTTTTTATTCATAATTTATAATAATGAATATGCAATATAAAATATTTAACTATAAAATATGTCAAGCTGAAAAAAATCAAATTATATAGCCTAAAGTAGAGATTTCTCCAAATATGCCTACTATTAAAAAGGTAAGTTAAAATGTATGCATATGTCTGCCAGTTGTTCATCAATTTTAAGTTGCCACTTCAGGTAATTACTAAGAATTTCCTCTAGCTACCATATTAGAACCTGTGACTGATACTTGTGGGTTGTTTCTGTTGAAATCCAGTGGATTTAAGGGGTTTGTAATGAAGAAAGGCTTTGATAAGCCTTCGGTAAATTTATATGTGTAAAAATTTCATAAATTTTTATAAAGAATGATATAATTACAAAAAAGATCTTCAATATTTATGTTGTCTCTGTCTCTGTGTACATGCACACACACATATCTGTATGTGTGTGTATGTGTATAGCCTCTTGTACAATCTAATTAAACTGAAGTATTGCATAAAACTAATTGATGTAAGAGCATTGGAATGATTTTAGGCAATGAACATTTGGTTACGTTCCACGAAAGTTCCTTATTCTCTTCTTTAACCATAATCACTGTTTATGAATCTGAGTTCTAGCTTTGATTATGATTTTTGTATTGGGACCGAACATTCAAGTTGAAGCTGTACTTTGAGACACAGATCACTACACAAGTGTCACACTGTTATGTTTTGAAAGCAATATGTATAAACTAATGTGCCTGCTTGCAGAGGCCTAGGATATTTCCTCAAACTAGTGATTTTCATTTAAAGAAAAAGTATACATACATACAAATACCATCAATACTTGTTCCAGATTGAAATTATTAGATCTAATATTGCCTTAGAAGGATGCTCCATTTTGATTAGGATGCCTTTCTGAACCTACACATGCTAAGCAGAATTCTGCTTGATGTCAATGAGACTTGAAGATTCACCTTTTTGCACTGGGGACTTGCTTGTTCCATTTCACCAAGCCCTTGCATATCTGAGAAATCTGCCCAGATTTTACATGGCAGTTGATACAACCTGCCAGGGTGCTGCACTATACATATCAGCTAATTGGAATCACTAATGAGCTGAGTGACTTTTTAATACCAACTGCCAACAAGCCACCCAGTGTGACTGCAGATGGCTTTTTAAGAGTTATTCACTTCAAAACTAACATCCCTCGTTTCTTATATGTCAACAAAGAACAATTAAAATTTTGAAAAGTATTTCAGCATTCTCAATACACCAGAAAATGTGACCTCTTATTTTCATGTGATAGATTATTGCATTAGCCAAAATTGCTGTAAAGTTGTTCTATAAAATTTTGTTAATTTCTCTTTTGATAATAAAATTTATCTCCTCAATAAAGCTGAGAGTTTTGTAGTTTTCTCTAGTATACTCAAGACACATTTTAAAATTTTACAGATGCAATTTTGGTATTTTAAATGAACTAAAGCTCAGTTTGTAGCAAAGCACACCTGATTTAAACAGAACCTTCAACATAACGTTAAGGGATGCTTCCTACTTCCTGTAACCACTGTGTGCATTTTAGGTTTACGTATCTAACATAAAAACTAGCTTGCTCAACTTGCCTTGGATATTTCTCTAATCTGACAGAAAACACACTTTACATTGAAATCTCTTTTTGAAAAAAATAAATATTTGGTTCTTCCAATCACATTCATCTTTCAAATTAAAAAAAAAATTGTGTTTAGGATAGTAGCCATGTAAGTATTTTACTTCTAAAGAATTTCTTGGGAATGATTTTTTCATTCATTTTTTACCCTAGATTGAGCTAATTAATCCAACCACAAGAATCTGCTTCCCCTTAATAGTGTTGGTTGGACAGATGATAGAGAGATCAAACTCATTTTAGTACAATAAACTCTAAAAAGAAATCTGCCTTTAGGCTTCTGGGACAAACATTCGCTTGTTCTTAAGAAATTTACAGGTTAATCTCCCCATTCTACTGAATGTAAAGGAAATGTATACAGCAATGATTTATAGGGGTAGCCATCTTAGAGTAACAAGGAAAAATACATTTAAGATAAGAAAAATACTCCAGGTGGCCAAGAAGTTAGGCAAAACCAATTTTGGTTACTGAGCATAAAATTCCTCTACAAACTATCATATCTCTCTACTACAAATATAAGAGAAAAATATCCCAAAGCTTAACCCCATTTGATTTACAAGTTATTACCTGAATTTTTTAGTTTTCTCAAATACTTATTTTGGCATCCTCCAGTGTATTGATAAATAGTTCATTCTTTTTCACTGTAAAGTATTATTTCATTTCATGAAAAACCACATTTTGTATAATAGTTCTTCTAATGATTAGCATATGGGTTAGTTCCAGTTTGAAATTTATTAATGAAGTTCTACAACATTTGCATCAAATATTTTATTGATTTATAATTTTATTTATATTGTAGATTCCAGATCATGGGGTAGGTTGATATTTAACTTTACAAACTGCTGTCAAATATTATTCCAAAAATAATATAGCAGCATATACCATCAATGTAAGTTTGCTATTAATGTAAGTTTTGTTCACTCTATATAATCACTCACATTTGCCACTGTTAGCCTTTTTAAATTCTAGTGTTTTAGTGAATATGAAATGGGAACTCATTTCATTTACATTTTCCCTAATGATTCATGATATTCAATACCACTGCATATGAGCTTATCAGCCATATTTATGTCTTTGTGTTTGAACTGTCAATTGTTTAGAAATTTAATTGGGTAAGATTAGTTTTATTGAGTTTTTTAGAAGTTTTTTTTATACAATTATGTGTTGGGAATATAACTAAGAACACTGTTTAACTTTTTATATTCTATTATTTGGTGAATGCATGATTTAAATACAAATAAGTCCCAAGAAACATTTTCTGTTCTTTGCTTAGTTATTTTCATGGGATTCATATGAAATATGTGCATTCATAAAATTTATACTCCTACATTTACTAATGTTATTTTCATATTTAGTTTTACATTAAAGTCAGTGTTTCAGGTCAAAATAATTTTTGTTTCTAGTATGAGACAGTAGTCAAAGTTTATTTTTGTATATATTTATATGTTCTTTAAGCATAATGCTAAAGAGATTTTTCACACCTCCAGCTACCCACGAAATATTACTTTTATGAAAACTCAGTGTTTTCTGTATGTTCAAATTATTTCACATTAAATGATTGAGTTGTTTATTATGATTATAATTATTATTATACCATTGCTATGGTTGGAATGTACATGTCCCTCCAAAAATCGTATATTGAATTTTAAACCCCAGGTAGTGATATTAAGAAGTGGAACATTTTCGGAACTTGAGTAACAAGAAGTATATAAAATTCAGTGTCAATTTTTAAAATATAGACATTTCAGATCAATTTGTAATGTTTTTGTCAGTGTTTTTGCTGCTGTGGCAAAAAGAAAAGATACGACAGGAATAATTTTAGAGGAGGAAAAGTTAAATTAGGGCTTACAATGTCAGAGGTTTTAGTTCATGGATGGCCAATTCATTCCTCTGGGCTCAAAGTAAGCTAAAATACCTTGGCAGAGGGGCATAGCAGAAAAGCTAGCAAGCAAACAAAAAGCACAGCTCAGGACTTGAGCATTAGGAAGCAGATAAAGCTTTTAAATACCAGGGATAAGTAGGGAGGGAGGTAGGGAGGGGGTAGGGAATAGAAAGGACATCAAGGTCACCAGAGGGAGGTAGTGTGGGGTAATCTAACATGAGGGGAGCCTCTGACTTCCAAGAGAAGTCCAATGAACTTGGGTCTTAAGTAAAGTGAAACATGGAACCATGGTCTGGCACCAATATTGGCTTGTTTTGTCATTACATTTTTGTTCTTGATTGTTTGACGATGAACCCCTCCTAGTTGTAAGACCATGTTTATCGAATAAAAATTTTTAAAAAATACCAGGGATAAAATATATATTCTAAATACATGCCCCCAGAGACCCACTTCCTCCAGACACACCCTGCAGGCTCATAGCCACCACCTAGTAAATCCATTCAAATGGACCTATGTATTGATTAGATTAAGGCCCTCCTAACCCAATAATTTAGCCTCTAAAATTCCTTGCATTGTCTCTCACTTTGGGGGTACACCTCATATTTAAACCATAACATGTAACAATGTGAAATCTAAGAATATTGAGTCAAAATGTGTAAATACAGCATATTCAGTTCTTCTGTATCATATATATGTAACACACACATATATATACACATATGTAAGAAGGTTTTTATACTAGAGGTCTTAAAAATCTTTTGAAAATTTTATTTTTCAATATCCCTCATTTTATGGATGCATCAATTTATTTATGCATTTATCTAATAAAAGGTATATTGATTGCTTTCAAGATTTAGCATTTATAAATAAATCTGCTAAAAATAAATCCCTTAGTATTTACTGTGTATACATGTTTTTGACCTATTTGGGAAAATATCTAGGATCACGATTGGTAGATAGTACACTAAGAGTATGAGAGGTTTTGCAAGAGGCTGCCAAACTCCTTTCCAAAGTGACTACACCATTCTCCATTTACAATAATAATTTACAAGCATTCACATTGCTATGTATTTTTTTCCGTAGTTGACTTTGTTATTGTGTATACTTTAGGGCATTCTAATGTGTATATGGTGGTATTTCATTGTTGCTTTAATTGTACTTCTCTAATTCCATGTGATGTTCAGCATCTATTCATATGCTTATTTACCATTTTCATTGGTAAGATGTCCAATCAGATGTTTAGCTCACTTCTTAGTATGATGGTCTTCCATTTTGATCTTTAAGTGTTTTTCCTGTGTTTTGAATAGAAGTCCTTAATAACATGAGTGTTTGCAAATACTTTCTCCCAGCATGCTCCATGCCTACAGACTGAAGTTAAAGACAAACATGGATCTCCCTTCATTATCCTACTTTCTAAGACTCTATTCTATGCTATTTATTGTCCAATAATGTGCAATAGTTGCCATTTATACATACAATATAGAAAATATTGCAATTCTATGTGTATACTTTTTATTTTAATAGTTTTTTTGTGGTATTATGGAAAATCCCTTCACAGCATCCTTATCCTTGATTCTGATGATTTTTGCTTTGTTATTTTTGTGTTTTGTTTCTTAGGTTTATTTTATACTATTTGCATGTGCATTATTTTTAAAAATTGTAACTTATTTTGAAATTTTTTGGTCTTTTATTTACAGTTAGATCAAATTCTCATTTTACAATTGTAGGAAGAATTTTCAGAGAACACCAAACATCCTTCTCCTCTTTTGTACATCTTTAGCATAATCCCCTCTTGTTATGAGAAGAAAACCTGTAAATATGATTTAATTTCACTCTTGTGGCAAATTTTCACCAGTTTATTTTGACACTAACAAAAGGAAGATTGACCTACCACTATCAATTATGTTATTAAGAGAGTTGTGCTCTTTCTGAAAGATTTGCAGATTTAGAGGGCATATTTGTGAAGTTCCATGGAAGGAACTAGAGGAGTCCTCTGTACATAAGAGTTGGTATCAGCTGATAACTATCAAAAAACAGGGATCTTCCATGCTTCAAGGAGCTGGATTCTGAGGATGCCTGAAAAAGGAGCTCAAGTTCAAGAAAAAAATACAGCCTAGACAGCACCTTAGTGCCATTGCTTTCTTTTTTTCTTTCTCTTTCTTTATTTCTAAAGAGAGAGGACAGTGAAAGAGAGAATCAATTTTATTTCGTTTTTCATGTGGTTTACGTTGCTCCAACACTTAAATGTGGACATGGTGCGGGGGTTTGAACCCACATTCTCATGCATGCCAGACAAGCTCCATCACTGCTGAGTCACTGCTCCAGCCCCCTTAACTCCATTTTTAAGATAACCTGGAAAAAGAATTAATGTCAGCCGTGTCAAGACTCAGCCTAAAATAACGAGATAGTGCATTTATGTTGTTTTTGCTGCTAAATATTAAATAATGTGTTAATGAATACAAAGTGTCATTCTAATGTCAATCTAGGTTATTAAATCTACTGTCCAGTTAAGACAAACTTTATGCTTCATTCTTAACCAAATCTTTATGCGTTGACTTTATACACACTGTTTTTCAATTTTCAGAAAAATTTTGTTTTCATTTCTTTACCTTTTTGTACATTCATTCTTAAAAATTCAACTTAGTAATCAATCTTTGGTTTAAGGTTATAAATCCCTATGCCTCTTGATGCATAGCCAAATTATATGATTCATTTTACATTTATTTTTTATTATTTTATATTGTCCCTAGAATATGAGATTACTTTTATATTTTGTGTTTCTAGTATTTTCTTAGTGTACCTTTCATTTTCACTAACAACTTAACAATTAACAAAGTAAATACTTTTCCCATCTGAATTTGTTTTAATTTCAAAGCTCACACTTCAAAACACAGATGAAAGGACTTATTTGCTAGTAATTGAATAATACAGTGAAATCTAAATCTGTCAATGACAGCCCTCTCCATCTCTACCAAACATGACTGAAAATTTCTTTTGAGAGAATTTGAAGCTCTTCATATTTTTTTTTTAATATGGATTCTTCTACAACCTCAATCAGAGACTATCTGAGAGTGATTATGTTCCTGGAATTTCATTATATCTCTACTAAACATTATAAGACTCCTGGACACTGATGTGATTACAAAGTAGTTAAAATAAGAGAGTGCACATCTGTCATTCAACTTGACCAATGGAATTAGAAAGATGACTTCATTTTAACTATAGATTCTTTGTTAAAAGAAATGCAATTTCCATATATTCCAAACTTAGTCAATTCACAAACACATTTTGCAAACTTTCAGTGTGAGTTATTTTACTATATTAACCTTATGAGTTACCCTATCATTGCATTTCCAATATTATATGTCACATAAGTAACTGAATTTGCATTCTTCCATATTGAATACTAGATTTCTCGTTAACAGATTTCTTGTTACATTTGTCCATTTTTAGTATTTTATATCGTATTTTTTTAGAAGAGAGAATGACAGTAAGGGGGAGAGAGAGAGAGAGAAAGAGAGAGAGAGAGAATCAATGTTATTCAGTTTTTCATGGGGCTTCCATTGCTCCGAAGCTTCGCTGTGTACGAGGTGCTGGGGTTTGAACTTGCATACTTGTACACGCCAAGCAAGTGCTGTAACCACTGAGCCACCACTCCAGCCCAATAATTTATAGGTATTAGAGTAAGTAAAATGTTTAAATAAGGGCTATTCCATTTCTAGTAAGCCACTTATTACATTGCCATGAATAAAATGCTTCCAAATATTATCAATGCATGTTATGGTTTAAATGTGAGGAATCCCCCTCAAGCTCATGCCTGAAAACGCAGAGAGCTGAGGTGAAATGATTGAGTTAGGAGCCTTAACCCTATCAGCAAGTAAATACCCTGGTAGGGACTAATTGGCAACTGAAGGCGGGTGGAGTGTGGCTGGAGAAGGTGGTGTGTTTAGGGCATGCGTTTCATGTATATATTTTGTATCTGGAGTGGAGTTTTTCTCTCTGCTTTGTAATGCTATTCCTTGAGCCATCCCTCTGCCATGATGTCCTGCTTCGCCTCAATTCCCAAGGATAGAGTTGGCCTTCTACAGAACAGAGACCTCTGAAGTCATAAGGCCTAAAGTAAACTTTTCCTCCTGAAATTGTTTTATTAGGTCTTTTAATCACAGAAACGAAAAAGCTGACTAAAGCATCACATCTTACAAAATTCATTCAGTAGTTTATGAAATAAGTCCAATTAGCATTAAGTGAGGAATGGGCTGGAGCGGTGGCTTGGCGGTTTCGGCGTCTGCCAAGGAAGCGCGAGGACCGGGGTTCAAACCCCAGCACCAAGTACACAACTAAGTGTTGGAGCAACTAAGGCCATGTGAAAACTAAATAAAGTTGTTTCTCTCTTTCTCTGTCTCTCTCACTGTCCCTCTCTCTTAAAAACAAAAAAAAATTAAGTGAGGAAAATAAGCATCTAAAACAAAGGCATCCTTAACCTTTCCACAACTAAAATACTTTCTGTTACTTTTTTTTCTTCTTTTAAATAGTAGAAAACAGGCCCCAGAATTTGGATTTAAAGTATATCTGGAATGTGAGTTTTAGTTTTTAGCTGTTCATGTCCCATTTCTCTTTGTTACAAATGGATAATTTTACTGTAGTTTGAGCAAAAAATGTAAAAAAAAATTCCTTTATTTAGACCAATGACATTTTAACATAAATTTTAATTTGAAAGACATAATCTTTTTATTAGTTCAACATAATCATACATATTGAAGGGATTTGTTGCTACACATGTACACATGCCTATATAATGACAATGTAACTTGAACCCAGTAGTTATCCAGGATGTTCCCCTCTTTGCCCACCTCCAGCATTTGGCTCCACTGTAATTCCCTCCTATTACAGATATAAATGTCTATGTGTATATATTAATTTTTGAATTTTCTTGGTTTAAATGCCTGTATGAGTACTATTTGGCTTCTCAGGAGAGTGAGGTGTACCATAAAGAATTGAAAACTCATTTTTCTGTCTCTCTTTCCTCCCTCTTCCTCCCCTTAATAGCCATCATTTCCCCCAGATTATGGGTTGTTTTGAATTCCACGGATCTAATAAATAATCTTTACTAACTTTCACCCTACTCTAGATTTCACTCTAGCTTCCACATATGAGGGAAAACATTCAGCCCTTAAGTCTGTTTGGCTTACTTCACTCAGCATGATTTTTACCATTTCCATTCATTTACTTGCAAAAGCCATGATATTATTCTTTCTAATAGCTGAGAACTCCATTGTAGAAATACACCACAATTTTTGGATCAATTCATCCAATAAGAGCCATCTGGGTTGATTTCATCATTTAGCTATTGTAAATTGAGCTTCTCTATAAAACTGATGTACCTGTGTCACTGTAACATGCTGAGTCTATCTCTTCTTGGAAAACACCAAGGAGCGGGAAAACTCAGTCATATGGTGGGTCCATCCCTAATTTTCTGAGGAGCCTCAACACTGTTTTCCAGAGCAGCTATACAGCCTGCAGTCCCACCAACACTGTATTAGTGTTCCTTTCTCCTCAAACCCCTCCAGCATCTCTTATTGTTTGTGTTCTGCATCTTTGCTTTTCTGACGGAAGTGAGGTGAAATTTTAAAGTTGTTTTAATTTGCATTCCTCTGCTTGCTAGTGATGAAGGAAACTTTCTCATATATTTTTTGGCTTTTTCAGTTTCCTCTGTTGAAAAATTTCTATTTAGTTCCATGGTCTATTTAATGATTGGTTTGTTTGTGGTTTTGGTATTAAGCTTTTTTGAGTTCTTTGTATATTCTAGATAAGAGACCTATGTAGGACAGGTGGCAGGCCATGATTTTTCTCCCATCCTGTAGGTTCTCTCTTGATGCTCTTCATTGATTCCTTAGCTGAGCAGAAGCTTCTTAGTTTAATGGCATCCCACTCATTGTTTAAATCTTGTGCTGTGGGAGTCTTGTAAAGGAAGTCAGTGCTTACACCAATATGGTGGATTATTGATCCTATTTTTTCTTCTAGTAGTTGTGGGGTTGCTATAGTTATTCCTAATTCTTTAATTCATTTTGATTTGATTTTTGTGCAGAGTGAGAAATAAGGATCTAATTTCAATTTTCAGCATATGACTGTCCAGTTTGACCATGCACCATTTATTGAACAGAATGTGTTTTCATCCAACCTATATTTTTGCCCTCTTTGTTGAATATTAGATGGTTAAAGATTTATGGATTTGTCTCAGTGACTTCTCTTCTATTCCATTGGTCTTCATGCCTATTTTGATACAATATCATGCTGTTTGTTAGTATAGCTCTATAATATAATTTCAGGTCAGGTATTGTGATAACTCTTGCTTTTTTAAATTTTTGCTTAGTAATACTTTGACTATTCTGGGTTTGTTATTGTTCCAAATGAATTTGAGAATTGATTTTTCTATATCTGCAAAGAATTACATTGGTATCTTAATACAGATTGCACTGCATCTGTACAGTGCTTTCAGGAGAATGACAATTAAAATTATATTGATTCTGACTGACCAAGAACATGGAATGGAAAGAGATAATTTTTAAAGTATCTGATGAAGCTCTGTTTCTTTCTTCTTTTGGTATAAGGGAGATTCATTAAATATGCTCACTTTTTAAAAGTGATATTAACAACAGTTAAGTCATATGTGAATATTTCATAGTAATTCTATTTCAGAGTTTTATTCTTAATTTACATTGCCAGATTACATATGTATACATACATATATATATTTACACATACAGATAAACATTGACATATATGCACCTAGAAGTTGAATTCACACATTTTTAATGTGACAGAATTCAATTTTCTTTAAAATTCTATATGGAACATTTCAATTTTTTTGTAACAAAGTTCATCTGTAATCTTTAATCTGTTTAATTTGATTTCCATATTACATTCATTAAAACAGAATTAGCATCCTTCTTTTGTTACCATATTACCATAGTAATCTATAACTTGTTTGTCATTTTATTGGCTTTAAATTTCCTAAATTTTAGTGTAAATATGTATCCACATTTTCCTAAGCATAGATATGGCCCCAGAAAAGTTTGTCCTATACTTATTTTAGATCATTTAATGAATAAATGTCCAATCAACAATAACTAAATACACTGATCTTAAAACTTGTTTCCATTTCATTATTTGAGTCTTGGATATAGTGTTCACATTGTCTTTGAGCAAGATTTCTTTCTTATTCAATGTTTAAAATTGCTTCAAGGATATTTGAATTGGTAAGATTTAAATAAGAAACATGAAATACTTCTATATCTTTATGTATATAGCTTAAATAATTTCAAAATCAAAATTCACTTTCAATTATTGCTGCTCAGCTGCTCAGCATACAAATGGATTTTCATTAATCATTCATATCATTATTCTCTGTTCATTTGACTTAATTTTGTTCTATTTATATGTTAAAGCAATTTTATAAACTACCATGTAATTATACTTACTGGGAGTTTTTTTGGGGACTACTTAAACTTGATATGAATGAAATGAAATCCTCACAACCCTAGTATTTTTCAAAACATATGCATGGAATAATCTGAGGAATTAATAACATGCCAAAATGACTAATACAGGGTTGCCAAAACATGCAGACACCAACAGAAATTTATCATATGTGAGAGTGTTCTTTTATTCTCTGCAATCAATGTTATATCCTGACAATCTTTTTAATGAAGTTATCATGATGCATTTTATGATAAAGCAAATATGAATAAAACACCATGATACCTTGTCACAAATAGAAAATAATAACAGTTATATAAATTCATCTGACAAAACACAAAATTTGAATCCAATTCATATTACTAAATTTATTAAAATAAATAACTGATTGTATATGCACATTTTAAATTCTTGAGAATATTAGTACTTGGATACTGATAATTTTACAGTTAGCATTAACAATGCATTACACCATATGAGTCCAAATTCCTATTATTCACAAATTGTTCATATTCTTTATAAAGTACTCAGAGGTGGTTATTCATCTGAATTTCTCTGTCCTCATGTTTTAATGATTGATATGAGGCAAGTAGGTTCACTAACATAAAATACACAGAAATGGTGAATTTGTTAACACATCTTCTATAAAAAATACTTTGAAAATATTTTGAATTCATGTTTTGTAAACATTATATAACGAAACAATGAGACCAATACATATTAATTTTGGAGGACTATTGGGATAAAAAAGAGTCACATGCATAGAATAGCACAAGACTTAAAGCTGTTTAAATAGAAATAATGAATGCTGATGAAAAAGCACAAAGACATTAAAAGGGAAATTTAAGAGACACGCAAGTTTGACAAGAGTGAGAGCAACATGTGACAGCTGAATGCCTACTGTTTGTAAAATGAAATAAGGTGCTGAAGATTTCTATAAATCATAGAAAGCTTAGGAACAAAATATATGGAATAAATAAAAATGAGAAAATTTGTATGTCTGGAAAACACTTAGTAATTTTACTAATACAAAGCAGTGAGACAATAAAAGAGCTAAATCCTAGACACTACGGACAGAAAGAACTGGCAATCCTTTTAATTATTTGACCATTGTTATTGTGAAACAAATTTCAGGGAGAAAGCACAAAAGACAAAATTTTATAATGCAATGAACTATGTAAAGTAAATACAAATAACCGTGACCAGGCTGTTTTTGAACATTATATAAATTAAATCATACAGTTGAGGCTCTTGGATACCTTGTTCCACGTGGTATTTGTGAGATTTAATTACGTTACTGCATCTAGGTGTTATCTGTTAAATTTTGTTGCCATATTTTTTCTCGAGTTCATATACCTAAGCTTTACTAGACATTTGTGTGGTTTCTTGTTTGACTCCAATGTCAACATCCTTTTACATGTCCCAGTGTCAAGCACACACCTTACCATTAACTACACATTTAGTAATATAACTGCTATCGTAGATTCTTCTCCTATGCTATGTAAAACGTAATAAATAACACCAAATTCATTGCCATTACTTTCTCAGTTTGTCTACCTCTTTCACACATATGCGCACATCGACGTATGTTAATACACAAACTGGTAGAATGATGACGGGATGGCTACCATCCTTCATGTCAAAACTTGCTAAGTGCCGCTCTGATGTCGGCTACCTCTGAAGGTCTATGGCGGTATCTCATTATGCTTTTCCTTTGCATTTTCCCATCTCTTAACAAGATTGTGAACTTTTCATATATGGATGAGCCATTCTGTATTTTCCGATGTGTGATTTTAACTTCTATTCTCAATATTCTCTGCTTTTATCCCCTCTTTACTTTGTATTAGTTATTTAAGTTCAAGAAATGAGTCCTTGTTCAAACATATGCTGCAAATAATTTGTCACAATGTATGTTGCCTTTTCACGACCTTTGTAGTATTTTCTAATGAAGAGGTTTTTCTTAAATTTTAACATATTGAAGTTTATAAGTTGCATTATTTTTGAAATTTAAACCTACATCAAAGCAATGCATTTCATTTTATCCTCTAAGAGTTTTGCTGTTTTTTATTTTACCTTCATTTAATTTTCAGAATAGTGTGAAGAGTAACTTTCACTTTTTGTTTCTTAGCACTGAATTGAACTAAAATACTTTGTTGAAAATAGTGCTTTTTCTTCACTCATCTAGACTTCCAATTGTTCGTATAAGTTAAAATTCCATGCATTTCTTTGTCAGTTTCTGGTCTTTCTATGCTAGTTCAATGGTGAGGTTATGATATTGTTAATTTCTAGCTGTGAAATACACACTGCTTTCAGCTAGGACTGTGCTAGTCTTAGTTTTGCGTCTTCCTTTATCTTTTGTACTTTTATGTGGATTTTAAATTCAGCTTGTCTGTGTCCTTCAGCCATACACACATATCCCTCTGTGCATCCGTGGTACTGTAAGACAGCCAGTAGAATCGCAACGGAATTTAGACTACGGTACGAAACCATTGTTATTTGTTTTGAAAAGAGAGAGGCGCTCCCTCTCTCTCTGTCTTTCTTACTGTCCCTCTTTCTTAAAAAAAATAAAGAAGAGAAAAGGACAGTGAGAGAGAGAGAAAGAGAGAATCAATTTTATTTAGGTTTTCATATGGCTTTCATTGCTCCATTACTTCATTGTGTATGTGGTGGTGGGGTTTGAACCTGTGTCCTCGAGCATTCCAGGAAAGCACTGTAACTGCTGAGCCACCGCTCCAGCCCCCCAAATCATTAACTATTTAATATTAAATTTCGACCTTCTTTTATTTAGACAGGTCCTTTGTTTTTAATGTTTCAGAGTTCTTAATGTTTTTGGATGTTTTTTAGATGTTTGTTATTGTTTGATATTTTAGGACTATTGTAAATAATATTTTTAAAAAATTTATTCTTCTGTTGCAGATATTTGTAAATGATATTAACATACTTTATAAATGTATGTATTTTAATATGTTCATATACTAATGGCATGTAGACTTTCAAATAATAGTCATTTTTTAATTAATTATATCTTGTGAAATAATCATATTAGTTTTCATAAATTGTCTACAGAAACTTATTTACATATACAAACATACATGCAATTTTAAATGCACCATGCCTGTTATTGTATCCTTTTGAGAAGGGTTCTTATAGAGATTTGATTGAAAGAATGAACATAATATTATATGGAAAGAATAAAATAATATTCTATAAATTTAACTATTTCAATACTGCTGTATTTTAGCTTAATTAATTAATGAGGAATATCAATGCATTATGAAACTATTGAGCAGAATTATTACATAATTCTGAATATCTTTTTTTAACCTTCCTTTGGGTTTAAATTGATTGATAAAACCAAGAAGAAGTGTTCTGTAGGTGTTCACCAGGATCTATCTCCACCAAATACTCTTTCTTAAACTGGCTCCAGTCCACCACCCTGCACATTCTTCCTACTGAGCTAGATTTATTTTTGAACTTGAAGGATGAGAACCAGTAAAACAGATGCATAAGAAATTTCGAATCTGTAATCAGAAGGATTAATAATTGTGTCTTTTTTAACTAATTTAATGACATCAGCTAGGAAAAACAATTATTAAATAGGCAAACTATCGAAGCATCTTAGAAAAAGTTCCTATTTATTTCAATAATTTATAAAACCTGAGTATGACTCTAAATTATTTTACTTGAAATAGTTATATATATATATGTATATGTATATATATATATATATATGTATATACATATATATATACACACACACAAAACATAAAACACCACTATAAATGTATGTCTCATCTGATTGGCTCTTTATGGAAATTTCATCTATACCTAAAAGTCAAAGAATAAAATTAATGACACTGCTTTTGGTGGATTGAAATTCACAGAAGTCTAGCTGGATGCAACAATGCTAGGTTTTCATTCTTTTCATTGCTCTAATTGTGCTCATATCAATACCACATGTTCTTGACCAATGGCGTTTTATAGTAAGTGTGGACATGAGGTATGATTATTCCACCAACTTTTTTCCCTTTTTAGTATTGTGTTGGTTATCTAGGTACTGTGATTTTCCATACATATTTTAGAGTAAGTTTGTTGATATTC
The DNA here is from genome assembly GCA_004027875.1 of Aplodontia rufa. Lineage (NCBI taxonomy): Eukaryota > Metazoa > Chordata > Mammalia > Rodentia > Aplodontiidae > Aplodontia > Aplodontia rufa. Next base: position 33,673 of record PVKS010010092.1, on the reverse strand, counting down.
AATCAATAACTATGTTGGATTTTGATTCCATCAGAACCATACATCAATTAATTTCATTTTCTTGATGCACACATTCAATGAATATCTGTTAAATGCACATTTTTGTAGAATTAAATTATAGATGTTACAGTATTGAGATTGTGATTAATGTAAAAAGTATTGGCTTTAGAAATCATGTAGTCATGGATTTGAATTCTTGATCATTCACTTACTAGCTATGGATTCTGGCGAGATCACTGAAATGATCTGAATATTACTACACTGTACAATTGGAGGTTACTTTAATGCCATTTGCTCTACCTTAATTAATTTACCACATTAAATTTCCTGATATTTAACTGTGCCAATTAATGAAGTAGTAGATGAAAATTAATTCTTGTACATATAATATTAGTAGTGTGATGGAGCATGTTATTGGGGATAGAAATAGTTGTAATAGAAATGCTTTTTTCTGGGGCTGGAGAAGTTATAGTGCTTGCGTCACATGCACAGGGACTCGCATTTGAACCCCAGCACCACGTACACAGCTAAGTGTCAGAGCAACGATGGCCACATGAAAAACTAAATAAAATCGATTTTTCGTACTGTCCCTCTCTCCTCAAGAAAAAGGAAAGAAAGAAAGAAAGAAAAAGAAATGCTTGTTTTTCCATTCAAGGACAATTTAGAGAGATTGTTTTGTTTCATAGCCTAATTAGATACATTTTAAGATCTCTCTTGACAGGGATAACTCCAATCCAAGTAGAAAACAGTCAAAGCTTTACAAGGAGACTTAATAAGAAAATGGAAATTAAAATGAAATTTAAAACATATAAATTCATTTTGTACATCAAAATCTTTCATAAAACTTTACCAACCCTGGAAATTTCCAATGACTCATCCTCAGCTGAATAATGCATCTCTTCTACTTACCTTTTAATTTATCATTTTTTGGCAGCTCATTATTCAGATTGCATGTCAAACAGTGGAAATTCATACCTGGCATTGATAAGTCTGGAAATTCTCTGATTTATCCACTTAGCGTCAGGCATTCAACCTGCTGACAGCAAATATAGTGATCATAGTGGCAGAGAACTCCCCTTGATGGAATATTAAAGTTTTAGACATAAGTGAGAATTAATGACTTTTAGAATTGGTTGGAACATATCTTCATGCGAATCTGTCACCACGAGGAAATTAAACATAATATCTATTAAGATATCTGGAATCTACGAACAGTGTAAATATAATGAGAATTTGTTATGTGCTTTATTTTTGCATTTGTTTTAAGGGTATGTTTAAGATGATGGAAGCATTTTTCCAGTTTATCTGCTTGAAAGTGTGTTATGTTAAAATAAAACACACAGGAATACAAAATAAAGCACTACTCTTAAGAATAAATTCTGGGAATCTATTAGCAAATGTGACACAGATAATCTATGTAAAGAAATAAATACAAAACTAGTTAATGGAATTCTATTTGAAAATCAGTTTCAATACAAAAATGTACACAGTAAAGTTGTATCTCAAAACAATGTTAGTAAATATGCCAACCTTTGTATTGCTTTGCATATTTTATGGTTATTCTTGGCTTTCAACTTGCAGAGTTGGGAGATGTTTAAAACATCAGTGAAGCACACATTGGGTGTGTTTGCAAGGGTGCTTCCTGTATCTTTGGTATGTGGCCAGTGAACTGAAGTAGGAGGAACTGCTCTGGGTGTGGGAGACACTGTGTATAGACTGGGGACAGGGATGGAACAAAAAGCAGAGAGATGGAGGGAGGGGAGAAAGAAGGAGGATAGGGAGGGATCTAGGGAGATAATCAACAATGTAGCACACTCTTTACCTCCCTGAGAATCCAAATAATACTTATGCAATCATTTAATGCTGGAAAAGTCACAAATTAAACATTTATGTCTCTTGTAGGAGTGAAATATAGTGAGTTAGGAGACTGGGGTGTGGGCAATGAAGTGGTAATTCTGGTTTAAGAACAAATTCATACCTTATATGCATTTTATGATTGGACAATAACTCAACTACTTAATAAAAAAAAACAAAAAGAAAAAAAGCAAAACTGAGAAGCTTGTCTAGATTCTACTTGAGTAGAAGTGAGTTTTGCTTTTCCCCCTCTCTCTTCACGGGTAGCCGACTCCAGCTTTTTTAGGCACTGAATGTGGATTCAATCCATGAACTCTCCAGCGAACTTCCAAGCTTTCAGCCTCAGACTAGGCTGCATATACAATCTCCTTATGATGCCTCCTGTTTCTTGGATTGAGAAACTAATAGTTTCATGGTTCACACATTTCAAATGGCCATTGTCAGATTATCTATTACTTATCATTTAAGCCAATCTAATGAATACTCCTTTACAGTTATCGTATATTTTATTGGTTCTGTTCCTTTACAGAACCCTAAGGCACATATGTTGGTATTATTAGTTCACATAGAATACATTTAATGCAATGGAAACTTGTAGTGTTCTTTTCTAAGTAGAGTACTGTTTTATTTATCTAAAGGACTCTAGAAGATAATTTGTGAAACATTTACTGGAAAAGGGCTACAGAAAATACACCATCAATTTGAACAGACATGACAGGCATGTAAAGGATTTTATAGCACACTACAGGGACTGACGTGTGAGTAATAATTATTAAATATAATCATTTTGAGCTCTTTTCAAATTGTAGTGGAGATTAGCTGTTTCTAATTCTTTGTTAAATGTTAAATAACTAAAATATAAAGTATGTTTATAATTTTTCAAAATAGCAAAAGAGAATGATGCATTTGAGAATCAGGAAACTCATTTAAATGAAAAGAGAAACCATGAAACAAGTAAAAGGGAGCAGAAGGAGGAGAAGGGAGGGAGAGAGGATTGGACAGGATGGGGAGGAAAGAGGGAGAGAAGAGTCTTTTTTAGGAAAGCAGTTCAGAATTTCTGGAATGTGAATGCATGCAGAAAAAGAAAAAAATGACCTGAATTGAAGGTAAAGGTGAATATAAAATGCTAATACATAAAATATGCAAAACACTGATATTTACATATGTGGTGTTGTCACTAAATGCTTTGGAGCTGGAGAATGTGCAGAGATCTTGATAAGGGAGGAGAGACTGCTGAGAAAATACGCAACATTAGTATAGAACACAGTTGTACTCCACAACCTTTCCCCATTGCAACAATTTTTTGGCTTTCTTTGCAGTTTGTGTGAGAGTTGGATTAAATTCTGGGTAACACGATGTGAGCAGAAGAAATATCAGAGATTTTTGTGGGCTTTGGATTAAGGCTTAGAATAAGCCTTCATTTTCTTTTCCCTTACTCTGTGGAACCAGCAGTGACCACTCACCATACAGATAATACAAGACCTTACAAAATCGGAAAGGCATCGAGCTGATTCATAGACATGAGCCACCTATTTTGGAATTTTAACATGAGAAGTAAAGAGGGAAGCATATTCATTCAAGAAATTATTTCTTTGAGTCTCTTTCTCCTAGCCTAGTATTTGATCCTTAACCAACATACAGTTTAAGCATATTAATACAAAATACTGGAGTGAGATTCTGAAACTTCAAATATTCCTGGAGCAATATAGAAAAAAAAGAAAACAGGAAGTCCTTAAAAGAAATAATTTACAGGACAAATTATTAAACTGAGATATTAACAGATACAGGTATTACAGATAATTTCTAGCCCTCAATGATTTCAAAACTGTCAGCACAATTTCTTATGTTGAAAATAAGGCTTGTTCTTTGGATTTCATAGAAATAATGTAGGGGAATAGTTTATTCTAAATATGTCTAAATTGGAAGTCCTGTTATTACATATAAACAGAGGAAAATGGAAGTAGAATTTTATTTTGGAATTCAGCATAAAAAATTAGGGTTTGAATTGTAGTAGTACCACCTGTGGCAAATGATAAACCTGGATAGCTGCCTGAATCCTTGTGAAACAGAGAAAACCAAAAGGAGAAGAGGGGAAGTTTTCCTGCTTAATAGCTGAGGATCATTAAAAGAAGCATACTTAGAACAAAAGAGTTGTCAGAAAAGTAGTGTAAGGAGAGAAGAGCTTCATGGAAACTACTGGGAAAAGTACGTTCTGACAAAGGCGGTTGTCAACAGCTTAAATGCCCCAAAGACTTCAAATAACTTAAAAACAAAAAGAATTATACACCAAGGTGTTTTCAGATTTAAAATCATCATATGCCTTTGTCCCTTGTTCCTTTGGTTTGCTTTGTGTGGTTTTTTCATATAAACTGAATGTTTTTTCTTGCATTCTGAAAAATTAGAAGTAGAGCTGTACCCAGGGTTATTGTCATGCTAAGTTACTGTGGGTCACATTTGACTTTGCTCCTTTTCCATTCAAGTACTGTTTTACTCCCCTTTCAAATTAACAGCACCCAGACATGGTGGTTTATATAGATAGTTCAATTGCCAGTATTAAGCTGGCTGGATTTTTTTTTTCTTAAAACATTGATTCTGTTAAACAATTTTCTCTATTGTTTTGCATAATTGAAAATATATTAAAATATATTTAAAAATATAATCTCAAGCATGCATTGCTATTAGGGCTCTTTCTGAGTCATTTTTTTTAGAGAAAGAGTTAGTTTATTTTTATTTGGTTTTAGTTTTTCCTTTATTTATTTGTACATGCAGTGCTGGAATTCAAACCCAGGACCTTGAGCATGCCAGGCAGGGCCTCTACCACTGAGTCACCTCTCCAGCCTCTGAGTCATTCTTTAACTGAATAATTTCTTAATGTACATCTACCTAGGTCCCATATTCATACATGCCCTCCATACCAGATTCTTCATGAGATATGTGTATATGTATATATATATATATATATATATATGAATTTATTAACATTTTATTTATACAATTATGTAATAGTTAGAATATTCAGTTTTTCAGCCACCATTCACCATCCTCCAATTTCAAAAATATTCTTCATCACAATATGTACCCCAAATTACCAGTCTCTCCATTTCCTTCTCATCCCCAGTTCTTGATCTATGCCAAACTACTATTTATATATATATATAGTGAGTATTTTACATTAATGCAATGCAGAATATGTGACCTTTTGTGTCTGGCTTATTTCATTTAGGATAGCATTTTCAATATCCATTCATGTTGTGGATGCCTCAGCACTTAATTCCTTTTTGTGGCTGAATAATCTTCAGTTTTGAAAGCACATCTTTCAGTTCTCCAAATTACAAATCTACACTTGCATCATTTGCAATTTTAACCTATTATGAATAATGCTGTTATAGATTTTAATGTACAAGTTTGTGAATTTGTTATCTGTTCTCTTGGTATTTACTTCAGAGTGAAAATCCTAGGTCACATAGGAATTCTATGATTACTATTTTTGTTTTAAGAGAGAGAGGAACAGTGACAGAGAGACAGAAAGAATCAATTTTATTCACTTTTTCATGTGGTTTGCTCTGACTCTTCATTGTGTATGCAATGCTGGGGTTCAAACCCAAGTCCTCGCTCATGTCAGGAAAGCACCACTCCAGCCCCAAACCATTATTTTTAAGATGGCAATATGCCGAAATTAATTTACAGATCAAGTACTTTCCCTACCAAAGCACCAGCTATCATTTTACAGAAATTGACAAGATAACCCCAAAATTCACATGCAATTTTAAGGCATCTTTATTAATCCAACCAATAATGAATGAACAATTAGGAAGAATTGCACATCTAAATTAACAACACAATTAAATGAATACTGTCAAATAGAAGTGGTGGTAGCTGATATTCTTTCAATGCTCCAGATCTAACAGGGAATCCTTTCAACATTTTACCAATAAGAATTATAAGAATTATGTTAGTGGTGATTATTTCATAGATGCTGTTTATTATGGTTAGCAAGTTTTCTTCTATTAATATTATTTAAATTATAACATGAAAATGGATTTTATCATGTCATGTCATGAAGTGGATGTTGACCATTTTTATGTCAGCATTTCATGATTATTATATGTGAACATTTAATCAACTTTTCTTTCCTGGAATAAATTCTATTTGGTCATAATGCATAAATTATTTATACGTTTCTAGATTTGGATTTTTGCATTGCATTAAATACTTTTTCTCTATGTTAGCAAACAATATTGGTCTATCATGTTTTTCTTTTACTGGTTTTCTCTGCCTTTAATATAAAATTAAAGACTCAGAATGATTTGAGAAGTATTACTTTTCCATTTTTCAGAAAAATTTTTAAAAAGTTTATTCCTTAGAATGTAGTTTTTTCAATTTTATGTCTTTCAAAGAAGTAAGTTTTATTTGTTGTATTCTACTTTTCTTTTTATTTTTCCAGAATTACATTTATTCTTTAATTCTTCATTTCATTTCTTTCCTTTTCTTCCTTCCTTTCTTTTTTTTTCTTTCTTTTTGCAGTGCCATGAATTGTACCCATGATTTTGTTCACATTAGACAAGTTCTTTACCATAAAGCTACAACTCTAGTCCCTTATCTGCCTTTCTTTTGGTGGATTTTTTTTGCCATATTTTAAAAATAAAAAGTTAGAATTTTTATTTGTCATTATTTTTTATGACCTTTATGACACAGATGTTTCTGGCAATATGTTTTTTAAAACTACAATTTCAGTTATATTCCACAAGTTTTAGTATGTAAAGTTTTCATTTTTATTCACTTTAAAAAAATAACTCCTTGTGTTTTCTTGTTTGATGCTTGATTATTTGATAAAGTAGTATTTGATTTCCATTTATTATGAAGTTGCAAAATCCTTCAATAATAGATGTGTAATATCATTCCATTGCAGATAAATTACATTTTCTGTATATTTTAATTCTTATTAAATTTTTTAGACGGTTTTATGATCTAATGTATATACAAACTCAGAGAATATTTCATGTGCCTTTGAAAAGAATGTATGAAACATTGCTTTAGAATTGATTTTTTTACAAATATTTTAGGTTTGGTTATTAATATGTTTTGAAATGTATTTTATTTTTAAATGACAAATAATTACTATACGTATTTATAGGATAAAATATGACATCTTGTTATAATTCTGTAATGGAGGATACTCAAATAAAGCTAATTAACAGATCCACTAGGTCACATGATTGACTTTTTTGGTAGTAAGAACATTTGACACTCATTCTTTGAAAAATCATAACCTTGCATGACCCCATTTCCCCAGCTTCTAGTAACCAACTGAGGATAGTTTATGAGATAGAATTTTAGAATCTACATGTAAGAGATATCACTATATCTAAGTTTATGTTTCTGTTCCATGTACTAACTGTTTCTTTGATCAATATCATTCAATTTTCCCTTGAAAACATTCAATTTAGGGTAGCATTTAAGATGATATCTTGTAAATCATCCAAATCTGTAGATTTAAATCAATAATTTATTGTATATTCTTCATATTTTGCATTTTCTAGTCAGTTTTCAGAAAAAGTTTTTAAATTGCAATTATTATTGTTGAGATTGAATCAGGTCTACAGATTGGGAGAAAACAATACCTTGAAATTGTAATCAAATTTAAAGGGGTATATGAATTAATTTGTCACTTTATATTTCCCCATGCAACGTTTCATAAATTTCAGTGCAAAGAACTTGCAAATGTTTTCTTTTTACTTGATCTCTTAGCTGTTTGGTGTTTGCTCATGCAGTGCAATTGGTTTCTCTTCATTTATTTTGGAATTATGTATTAATATTTTTAAAATGATTCATATTTTATTATTAATCTTTAAATTTTTGTGTATTATTTGTTAATACAAATAATTTATTGTTAGTTAAGAGTTTTCATAGATAAGTTTTTAAAGATGAGTTTTATAGATGAGCTTTTGTTTATCAGAGTGAGTCAATTCCAATAGTCTAGGTTTGATCCATTTTTTCCTCATGAATGGGTAATAATTTTATTGAATACTATTTTTTACTTATGCAATTGATTTTTTTGTATTTTTGTAATATGATTGATTTCATTAGTCCAAATATTAAGCAAAACATTTTGAAGCTGATCCTAACTGATGACATGCAAGCTAATGTTTATGTCTTCATTCAACTGATTAATAAACTAAGTAAATATATGCCCATGTGCATCTGCTTGTATAAATATGTTCATTAGGGAAATTATTCTGTATTTTTTCATGGTATTTTTTAATACCTCATTAAATGAATGGTAAATTGTTAGCTTCCTCTCTGTATTCTAGGTTGTTTACATATGAGACATGTTGGTATTACATTTTTTTTTAAAGAAAGAGAGACAGTGAGAGAGAGAGAGAGAGAAAGACAGAATCAATTTTATTTAGTTTTTCATGTGGCCTTCATTACTCTGAGACTTAGTTGTGTACGTGGTGCTGGGGTTTGAACTCGTGTACTTGAGCATGCCAGTCAAGTGCCTTAACCACTGAGCCACCACTGCAGCCCCTGGTGTTACCTTAAACATTGAAAAAACTACACTTGAATCATCATTAATTTTAGTTCTATTTCACAGATATTAAGAAAAATAAATTTTTGTAATGTTTATTCACCTAGCCAGATTTTTGTTTTATTTCAATTTTCACTAACCATTTTTTACCAAGGATCTATTTCTTTTAAGATATATAGTATGAAGAACAAATTAGTTATGGTAATATTTTATAATCTCTTTTTATTTCTGCACAGTCTGCAGTGATGACTCCATTTTTACTTTAGATATGTATCATGTGTTTCTTCTCTTTCATTCTTATTTGTCTAGCTAGATGTTTATCACCATTTAATTTTGCAAGGAATAAGCTTTTCTTCAATAATTTCTCTGTGTTGTCGCTTTTCATCTGTTTTCTCTGCTTACCTTACTTTTCCCTAGGAATCACAACCAAGGCTCTGGAACATGCCCTCTCTTCTGCATCCTTACTCCTTCAGTGTCCTGAATGACATTCCATGCTGCCTTTTCTTGGCTGTTTTAGTATGGTCTTTTCTTATAGTTACTGTCCAGCCATCATTTAAAAATATGCATGATGTTTCTTTTCAATGCATTTCATTTTTCATTCTAATTATAAATTTATACTTGAAGTCCATCAATAATGGACTGGTATTATTCTCAATTATGGCAATCTCTGAATTTCAGTTTCACCAGTATTAATTTATCTGTGTTTGATGTTGATTCAGAAATTCTGTATTTTACAGGTTTTACAAAGTCCATGGTGAATATGTAATAAAAGTTAAAGTATTATTTCTCTGCTTCTAGGTTTTATTTCATTTAATTAATTAATTTATTTATTTTATAATAGGGATTGAACCCAGGGGCACACAACTCCTGAGCCACATCCCCACCCCTTTTATTTATTTATTTTGAGACAGGGTGTCACTGGGTTACTTAGAGTCTCACTTAGTTGCTGAGGCTGGCCTTGAATTTGTGATCCTCCTACCTCAGAATCCTAAACTGTTGGGATTACAGGCATGTACCACTGTGAGCAGCTTCAATTTTGTTTGTTTGTTTCTTTTTGCTGTTGCTGTTTTCTATTAATTGTTTTTAATATTATTTATATCCATTGCATCTACTCTGTAATGTTCTTGATTTCATGCTACCCTTCTGGGTTCATTCATTATTTCTTATTTCTTCCTTTCCTTCCCTGCTTTCTCCTTTACCAGTTTTAAAATAAGTTCTCATTATATTTCCCACAAAAATTGGATTGTAAATATAGGCACATTCTTCTTTCATGTCAATGTTGCAGGACAGAAAGTGTATATGAATCATAGAAGAAATAAAAAAATTGATTACTGAGTTTATGGAGTGTGGTAAAATTATTAAGGTTGAAAATCATGAGTAGCCTCAGTTTTTCTCTACTATATTTTAGTCACATATTTGTATTATTTTTAATTTCATGAGAAAGCAAAGTCTTTAACCAGAATGAACAAAGCTGGAAAAGCTGATGTCTAGAGTGGACAGAGACATAGTCTAGTACACAGAGCAAGCTTCCAAAACGCAAGTTACACAGTGAAGCAAATTAGCCTGAGCCACAGCTCCTGCATTGTACCAGAATAACAGTAAAACTCGCAGAAGATTAGCAGCTGTACGACCTACCCAAAAATCCATACTAATGAGAAAATCCACAAGTGGGCCTGGACCTAACAAAAAGAAGATAAAAACCAAGGCCTGCAACCAAGAAATCTGGAGACATACCCCACAATGGAAGTGTATTGACATTGGTCCTTATGCCCATTGCCTGCCTCCTCTCCATCCCTTGCAACCCACTTAACCTGCCATCAAACCCAGCAACTCCTCTCCAGAGTCCGAGGCAGCTTGCTACACTGAACCCAGCAACCTGGACTCCATCTGGAGAGGACCTGATCTCAGCTCCCTGGTGAGTGCCTGCCTGCCTGCCTGATTCTTCAGCTCCCTGCAATTGACCTCTGCTCCTGGAGAGTGCCTGACATGCCTGAGGACTCTGTGTGCATTCTGCTGGTAACCATGGACATCACACCTATGCTGGTGAGAGGACTATAAGCTTATTCTTCCTTACCTATTGCCTTGAGCCTATTGCATTAAGAATAGCCTATAAGTGGTGTGTAATTATTAGATTATATTATTTGTGCTGTGATTAAGATAAGAATATAGGAGAGTGTAATTTATAGTGTGACATCCCTTGAGAATTGTGATATTAATACCCTCGAGTGCTGTATTAAATAAAGAATATTAAAAGGGAACTTGTCTCATTGCATCTGTCACTGAACAAGTAATCTCTCAGAGAAAGTGGTCACCTGCAGGCATAGATATCAGCGCCACCACTCGGCCACACTCCAGACAGTTGACATGAATAAACATTTTATTGTTCTTTCTGTTGTTTGAAATTATTAAGATGTCATATATATTTTACAACATATGCTGCATAAAAGTTTATTTTCCTTTTTTTTCCCTCTTTGGCCTGTTAAGTCTTCATTTTCTATTTTATCTGTTGGACATAGTCTTACATAGTGGAAGGAATTGTTATTACATAGTCATGCATATATGGATATTGACCAAGTACTTTAAGATCAATCCTATTCCAGGATCTCCCCCATTTGTGCAGTCCCGACTCTCATGACTTCTCTGTATTACCTCCATGTTATAGACAAAAATAAGCATTTATGTGTATATTAATTTTGAAATTTCTGAGTTTCTTTGCCTGCCTTTGTGTAGTTGGGCCTCTCATGGGAGTCAAGAGTTCTCAGTTGCATTGATAAACTCCTCTAATTCCTCCCTCCCTCCCCTCCTCACTTTCCTCCCTTCTCCCCACATCTTTATATTTATAGTTCCTCCTGCTTATGTGAAACATCACCTATTTTGAGATTATTATACAAGCTTAGCTAACTTTCATCCTGTCTTAGATTTTACTCTAGCTTACACATATGAGAGAAAATATTCAGCCCTTAAGTCTCTGACTTTGGGTTACTTCACGCATAATTTTTACATCTCCAACCATTTGGCTGCAAATGCCATGGTATTCTTGTCTCTAATAGCAGAGTAGAACTCCATAGTATATATGTATGTATGTATGTGTATAAATACAAAATAGCTTTTGTATCCACTCATCCAGCAAGAGACATGTGGGGCAGTTCCATATTTTAGCTATTGCAAATTGAGCTGCCATAAACATTGATATAGCTATGTCTCTGTAGTATGCCAATTCTAGCTCACAATTGGTTATTTTCAACTTACGGAAGAAAATATAAACTTTCAAAAGTCACTCAGATAATTTAAAAAAATTGCTTCAACAATTATCAACAGTATTTCATGTGTAACCTAAAGGTAGGTGTATTTGTGTGTGTGCATGTGTCTGTGTGTTGGAGTGTTTTAAAGTGACCCCCTGAAAATTTTCAAATAACACTTTTTTAAAATTAATAAAATATTTCTAAAGTAGTTTCTGGTTGACAAAAAAATTAACGGAAAGTACAGAGAGTTCCTTAACCCCTGTCCTCTTGCATGCACAGCCTCCCTTATTATTGACTCATCCCCATCTCATTTTATAAAATCTCTATGTAGGTAGATTCACTTGCTGTAATCAATGAACCCACACCAGCACAAAATGATTATCCAGAGTTGTTAGTTTACATCTTGGTTCACTCACGGTATACTTCATGTGTTTCTGGACAGATGTTCTATTGTGTGCAGCCACCATTACAGTCTCACACAGATTGAGTTTCCTGTCCTGCATATCCTCCATGTTCCACCTATTCATCCCTCATTTCCTCCCTTGCTCCTAGCAACCACTGATGATTTTGCTTTTCCACAGTTGTATCTAAACTTTTTTCTCATTTTCTGGAGGTACTACAGTTTATTTATCTATTTGGCTTCTGGAGGACATCATAGTTACCTTAAAGTTTTCCCAATTATGGATAAGTTTCCTATGAACAGCAAAAATTCTATTTTAAGACTAGTTTTACAACCTTATGAGGCTAAACACTGAACTGAATTTTTTGAAGATGAAAAATAATTCACAGTTTTTTTGGAGAGCTAAGAATTTAGTGGCTGAATATGTAAACACTTAATGGAAATGTTCCAGATGATCTGGAGTTTGGAAAAATCTCAAATTGTATTTCAATAAGTTGATCTTTAATATTCATTCTCTCATTTCCTTGTCTTCAACAAGTTGGCATATTGTTGTTTATATCTCAAAAAGGTTAATATGATTATCTGTTATTTACCATATTCTTACAAATTTAACATGAATTGTCAGAAGAAGGACTCTTGGGGTATCTTATAGAATCATCTTTTTAAAAAATTTAATTAGAAGGATAAATTTATAAAATTTATGGGAAGAGTTAACACAGTCTAAGTCAGTGAAGTATCAAAACTAAAGAAAAAGGTTAATGAAGAAATAAAATGTAAAATTAGCATTTCCTTCAATTACTGAACTTCATTAGTTCTAATCTGTACATGATTTATAGTTGGTGCAGAAAAATCTAAGACAATTTTTGATCAAGCTTTATTAAAGAAAACAGGCTTTTCTCATTCTTCCTAAAAAAACAATTTAAATATGCTGACAGCTAGTGTTTTTAAAAGATTTAAAAATTCACTTATATCATTATTCAACAAAACTATCTGCCTTATGATCACAAAAATTGAATCTATATCATTATATCTAATTAAGTGAAATATAAATATACTTAAAGTTAGTGTGAAATTGCATGATATAATTAAGGTGATATACTCTGGAGCCGGAGTGTGGCTCAGTGATTGTAGTGCTTGCCTGGTGTGCACAAAGACCCAGGTTCAGACCCCAGCACCACATTCACAACTAAGTGTCAGAAAAACAAAACCAGGATAAAAAAAAAATAAAGTTGTCTCTCTGTCTTTCTCTCTCTCTCTGTCTCTCTCTCTCTTTCTCTCTTAAAGAAAAAAGGTGATATGCTCTTTAGAAAGATTGTTGACAAAAGTACCATTCAGTGTAGGAGTTATTCCCACCATGATGCAGAAAATAGTTGTTATGACAATGAGTAGATATTGTATACATACAGTCTTAGTTTAAAAATGAATTTTCAATTTTACAAACAAATATTTTTATTATACCATGTACTACTTAAATTTGCAAAAAAATCTAATATGACATTGCTCTAATATAATGAGGTTGCACAGTGTAACTATCACATTAGAATTTTCATATAATGCAGAAAGTTTTATTTCACAGAGAAGACAGTTTATGTTGCTTTGAGAAAGAGTAAAGGATTCTAAATAGGAAGATATTTTAACATGTAGTTCCTCAAGATTTCATTCAAGGAATCTAACATTAGGAAAATTAACAAATAAATAACCTGCTGATTTTAATATCAAAAATGTTACATTAGTATAATACCTGAGATTTAACAGCAAGCTCTTTGACATTATGTTTTTAAGCATATAGACTAATACATTAGGGATATTGTGGTATCAGTTCCAGACTACTACAACAAATCAAACATTGAAATGAAACAAGTGTCATTCATTTTTGGTTCCCCTGTGCATAGAAACTTATGTTTATACCATATCACCATAGTCTACTAATACATAATTTTTAAAATAAAAAAGTATATATTTGTATTTGTTGGGGTTTTTAGCCCCCTCTTGTCCCCCCTGGCCCACAGGGGAGAAGGAGAGAGGCAGCCCCAACCAAGGCAGCCGGGAGAGGTAAGGGTTGGCTGACTGCCCGTTCCAGCCCTCCCTGAGGAGGACAATCAGATGCATCAGGGGGACCAGTCGCAGCTGGAGCTCCTTTATTGAGGAAGTACACATGGTAATATAGAGTAGCAGGGCCAATAGGGAGAGGAGACATCAGAGAGAGGGAGGGAGGGAGGTGGGCAGAAAGTTCATGTGGGCAATTCAGACATATAAAGAGAGGCGCATAAGTGGTCTATGGGTCGGTCGTGAGGGTTGCAGGTGGCTGCTTTGATCATGTGCACACAGGCTGCAGAGCGCTGCCTCAGACTGATATAATCCCCACGAGGTGTTGCCCCACAGTATTAATCATTGTTCTCCAGGAAAATAAAATGAATACTATATATATATGTATGTGTGTGTGTGTATGTGTGTGTGTGTTTGTATGTGTGTGTGTGTATGTATGTATGTATATATATATATATATATATATATAGAGAGAGAGAGAGAGAGAGAGAGGGGTGTATATATATGTATACAGGTGTATATAAAATTTAAGAGGGAATTTATTAAATTGACTCACACAATCAGCTAGAGGGGCAGAGAAATCACTAATCCATCTGAAGAAGAGACCAGAGGGTCAACAAGAGATCGACACAAAGCATCAGTCCCAAACTGAAAACCTGAAGTGCCACCCCACTCCTGTCCACTGAGCAGCTCGTGCAAGTTCACATTCAACAACTAAAAATACTGACATCCCATAGCCACAGCCACAGAAAATGCACCCATTCAGAGAGAGAGAGTAGAAGCCATGAGACAAGAATCCCCTTTTGATTTTTCCTTTGATGTAGGTCTCTAAACAACGTATTGGGCAGCGATGTTTACATTCAATGTGGGTATCCATACTCAGTTCACTGACGTACAGTAATCTTTTATGGAAACACTCACAGACACATCCAAAATGCACTTAATCAATTCTCAGTCATGTCTCCACCCAATCAGGTTGATAACTAAAATTAACCATCACATGCCTTAATTTAAAAAGTAATTTATTGTTAAGAAGATTGATGATCATACAGTCCTTCAATGAGTTATAACCTTTTGCTGGGGTATTGCCTCAGTGTTAATGGCTGATGAATGATCAGGGTGGTTGCTGAAGTTTGGGGTCTCTGTGGCAATAATGAACAGCAATTGAATTTACTTCACTGAATGCTGCTTCTACTCTGAGAAATTTCTTTCTTTTTCTTCCTTTTTCTGTTTGGATATATACAAAGGAATATATTTGGTGGATCATACAGTGGTTCCATTTCTAGTCTTTTGTGGAATCTTCATAGATATTTTTTCTAGTGGTTGTACTAATTTGCAGTTCCATTAACAGTATATAAGTGTGCCTTTCTCCCCACATCTTCACTATTGTTTATCGTTACTTATGATTTTGATGGCTGTCACTCTAACTTCAATGGAAGGTTATCTCACTGCATCTTTTATTTGCATGTCCCTGATTGCTAAGGATGTTGGTTATTTTTTTTTCATTTTTTTTTTTTGTTGACCAAAATGCATTTCTTTAGAAATGTCTCTTTAATTCCTTTGCCTATGTATTGATTGGCCTAT
>PVKS010010092.1:0-17918 GCA_004027875.1 Aplodontia rufa | reverse complement strand
AGAAGAAGAGGATTAGGTGGGAGAAGAGGAGAGTAAGGAAGGTAGCAGGGAATGAAATGAAGCAAGTTATGTCATTTGCACATATGAATAGATCACACCGAACCTCTCTATTGTGAATAATTATAAGGTACTATTAAAAAATAATAATTCTAAGTTAAAAATTATTTTTTTGTAGTATGTGATGTTTGACAGCATTTTTACCAAGGGTAGAGCTTTAAAAACTACAGTCAATCTTCTCAAAACATGTCACTGGTTTGTGAAAAAGTTGTTGTAATATTCAATAATGCAACTTCAGGGGATTACAAGACAGTAAGTTGCAAGAAGGCTCTTTTTCATTTGGCTCCATGACCAGATGAAAAAACTCCAGGACAGCTTCATTCCTATAAGGTGAGTTTAGCGGAAAATCATCACCGGAACATAGAGGTAGGAGAGATTTTGAAGGATCAGATATTTGGGTGCAGCAAGTGGAAAAAAGGGATCATATCCATTCAAGCTGGGACACCATAACTGTGATTGCCATTGATCCCAAATCAGCAAGGGAACAGGGGAGGAGCTGAACCATAAAGAGCAAGCGATCTGATCTGCCACAGAGAATCTGAGTTCTATAAGGAACTGTGCATTGGGCCCAACCAGAGACACCCCAACTGCACCTCCACTGTGTAAGGGGAGAACAGTGACCCTCAGCTTCCTGCAAGGGGGAGAATCAGGAGTCTTTTTGAACAGGCTGCTCAGTGGGAGAGAGTCAGCAGTTTAGAAAAGTGTACTCCACAATTCTGCCAGAAGTCAGCCACTGTTCATAGGCTGAATCCAGGAGAGGAGGCTTGGAACAGGCCCAGTTTTCACTTAGCTTAGGAGGATTCAGGTTAGTGGAGTGAAGGGGAGCCTTGCTCAGCCATGTCCATCCCCATCTCCAACTGGAAGGCTCCATGGTAAGCTAAGGGGGGACAGGAGCACTGAAGAGACCACAGTCTGAGCTTGGAAAACCAGCAGAGGGAGCATTGATCAGCATTCAATCCTCTGCACCTGTAAACCAGAATTCTCCAGAGTTTTAGATCCCTGGAGAGGCAGGCAAAGCCCAGCCCTTGAGGCATTTGTTAATCTGATCTCTTCAGGGAAGTCTCCACCCAGAAAGCCCAGGAGATTGAACTGGACACCCAGTTTTCTACTTGAGATCACATAATTCCAGATTGAGAGACCCTGCTAACAAAATTCAGGCAGTGAACATCAACTCCCAACATATAGCGAGACAATCTCAGTGAGCATAGTTCCAGTTTTTTCATTAAAAATCTTTTTTTTTTTTACTGTTTTTGACATGTATTTGTGTGCCATCTGGAGAAGTTGATTGGCTCATGGACATATAAACATACTAGCTGGGTTGTTTTTTTTGGGGGGGTTTGTTTGTTTGTTTGTTTGTTTGTTTTATTTTGTCTTTGTCATTTTTTCCAGTTATTTTTTCCTCTATTTTCTCTTTTTTTCCCTTTTCCTTTTTCTTTCTATATTCCTTTAATTCCTGAGTATTTTCTTCAATGTAAATATTTATCCTTGTCCTACCTGATAAGGGTTGGGATTTTGATCAGTTCATTTAGTATCTGAATTCTATTGTGTCCCAGTTGTAGTTTTCTTCTACTACTCTTTATGGTATTACCCAAATTCTATTACTATGTCTTTCACCCTTCCACTTCTTTGGTACTTCTGTATGTTCTCCACTCTTCTCCTTCCCCCAGAAAATTATTCACCTCCTTTACTTTCTGTTTGTTCATGCTCAGATATTACAACCTTCTCTCCAGCTTTCTCTTACATTCCCTTCTCTCTCAGGCTTCTAATTAATTTATACAATTTGACTCCCTATCATTAATGTTGTGTATCATTACAGCTGAAACTGCCAAACTCAATAACTATTGTATGCTTTGAAGCCTGAGATAGGTGATGGTTAAATATTATTGTCGCCAAAAGTAATGGCTACATTACTATTAATTTCATAGGTGCAATTTAATAATGTAATAGATATAGTTGGTACTCAATGACCAATTTAACACCACTTAATGTATGCATTGATTGTTCACATTTATAATCTTCTATTAGTTCATGAGGAACTGGAAATCTTAAGGAACACTAACAGTTCACAGGTTAGGGATTTGGCTTCTGAACTCAAATTTCCTGACAATACCTACACCAAATAAGATATGAGACAAAACTCCCAATCCAACAGCAAAGAACCAAAAGAAAGAACCAGATAGAGATCTCAAGCCAAGAATTCACTTAAATTTAAGGATCAAGAAGAAGCCCACACTTGGAACCAACCCCAGATCTGTGCATGCCCAGGACTCCAGCCCTGCACTGGCAGGCATGTCAGACACCCCCAAGGATACCATACCAAACTGTCTCACACACTCACAAGGTCAAGATATATTGGGTCCATCCTACCAACAAGGATCCCAGGTCCCTGTGAGGCACACAGAATGGTCTGTTTTAGCCCACCCCACATCTCTGGGAGCCAGGCACCCAGCAACATACCCCTACCACTTACCTTTAACAATGCAGCAAGCTGCCCAGCATCCCCACCAGGTGCCAAGTCTGAGTCCTGGAACCTAGACCAAAAAGGTCCAAACAACACAAAACAAAACAAAACAAAACAAAACAAACAACAACAACAACAAAAAAACCCAACAAGTTTCCAGGCAGAAAAAGCTTTCTGGAAGAAGGTGATGGTCTTCAGAGATGTGGTGTCTGACCCAACTCATGATTTGTAAGGAAGAAGAACCCAGAAACTTATCTTGCTTCCACAAGGGGAACCCCAATTCAAAGATTCAGAAGAAGCTTTTCCTCAAGATGAAGAATCAAACTAGAAGAGGTTCACCTTAAACCCATAACTCCCCTAGCAAGGAGCCCACAGTCAGGGAACAGGATGAAAATCTAGAACAGGGCTCTGTCCCCTTCCCCCACTCTGGGGGAAGTCTGCTCCATTCCCTGTGCTTTACTTTCTATAATAAAACTTGTTACTACGCTAAAAAAAAAAAAAGAAAGAAAGAAAATCTAGAACAAATTATCAATAGTCTGAGAACTAAAAGGAACAATGAACTAAAAGATTTAATGAAAGAACTAAGTAAGAAAATTCGAGAAATGAAAAACTCTATTATCAAAGAAATAAACATACAGAAAAAGGAAGCAACAGAGCTAAAATCTGCAGTTGATCACATCAGATGAACCATGGAAGAATTTAATGATAGAGTAACTTCTATAGAAAACAGAACCACAGAACTTCAGCTCTTGAAGAAATAACTCCTGACAATGAATACAGGCGGACTATGTTTGAGTGCATGGATGACAAAAAGAAAAAAAAAAAAAACTCACAGAATATGAGTAGAATTTTCAAAATGTCTGTTACGAAGTTAGAAGAAACAATATGAGAGTAATTGGGATACAGGAAGAAATTGAAATGCAAACAATGGTACAAGGAACATTCTCAACAAAATAGTTAAAGAATTTTTTTTATAAAATTTTTCTTTATAAAAATAGTGTCAGATGTGTTTATCAGGAAGCTTATAGGACACCCAATAAGCCTATTCAAATCAGGAGCTCATCACATTCAAAATATATAATAGATAAATCAAGGAAAGAATATTAAAACCTGAAAGGGAGAAATGTCAAATCACTTTCAGAGGGAAATCAATAAAGATCACCTCGAGTTTTCAACTCGGACTCTAGAACCAAGAAGATCCGGAAGGAGATCTTTCAATGTCTGAATGACCACAATATGCAGCCAAGAATCTATATCCAGGAAAATTCAGCTTCAAATTTGACAGAGATATAAGAGCTTTTGGTGATAAGATCAAACTTGCAGCATTCATGAACAGAAAACCAGCAATACAAAGAATCCTTTAAAAAAAAAAAAAAAAAAAAAAAAAAAAAAAAAAAAAAAAAAAAAAAAAAAAAAAAAAAAAAAAAAAAAAAAAAAAAAAAAAAAAAAAAAAAAAAAGGAAACTCCAGATAGAAGAACAAGCAAGCAATCATCAAAACCCACAAATAGTGGAAATTCAATAAATGTACATGCTATCAATATACAACTAAGACAGCACAGAACTTACTAATAAACACAATGACTGTGGATCACAACCATATAATATCCTAAAACTGAATGGTAATGGTCTCAATGAACCAATCAAAAAAACACAGATTTGTGTTTTAGATCAAAAAACAAAATCCAACAATATTCTGCTTACAAGAGACCCACCTTATGGCCAATGACAACCATAGATTGATAGATTGAGGTAGAAAGGATGGGGAAAAATAAAACTATATTTGAAAAACTATACTGTTCTAAATTAGCTAGTCTGGGTGATATGGACAAATGGCTAACAAATACGACATCCCCAAATTGACACAGGATGACATTGAAATCTTCAACAGCCCAATAACAGGCACTGAAATCCATATAGCAATTAAAAGTCTTCCAAGGAAGAAAAGCCCAGGACCTGATGGATTCCCTACTGAGTTTTACCACACTTATGAAAAGAAGCTAACACCTCTCCATTACGAAGCTATTCCAAGAAATTGAAAAGGAGGGAAGTCTCACAAGCACTTCTTATGAGGCAACCATAACTCTGATACTAAAGCCCAACAAAGACATATCAGATAAAGAAATTTACAGGCTAATATCCCTAATGAATACTGATGCAAATATCCTTAATAAGTTTCTAGCAAATTACATTAAAAAACACATCAAGAAGAAAATTCATCACCATTAAGTGGGCTTCATTCATACGATCATCTCAATTGCTGCAGAAAAGGCCTTTGATAAAATTCATTACTCATTTATGCTTAAATATCTAGAGAAGACAGGGATCAAAGGAACTTAACTATGTAAAGGTCATATATTACAAACCTTCAGCTGTATAATATGAAACAAAGAAAAGCTGAGATCATTTCCACTAAACTTGGGAACAACACAGGCTGTCCACTCTCACTTTTATTAAATATAGTTCTTGATACCATAGCTGGAGCTATCAGACAAGAGAAGGGATAAGAAACAGAACAGAGGAAATCAAACTATCCCTTTTTGCTGATGACATGATTCTATATCTGGAAGATCCAAAAAACTCCAACAGAAAACTGCTTGAGCTTATAAACGGATTTAGTAAAGTGACAGGTTACAAGATCAACACCCATAAATCAATAGCTTTCCTATATACTAACAATAATAACGCAGAAGAAGAAATCAGGAAATTGATTCCAGTCATAATATCCTCGAAACGAATAACATACTTGGGAATAAATATAACAAGGGAAGTAAAAGACCTCTACCATGAAAATTATCAAACATTGAAAAAAGTAATCAAGGAAGACCTGACAAGACTGAAAGATGTTCCATGCTCTTTTTTGGGCAGAATTGATATAATTTAAATGGCCATTCTGCAAAAAGCACTGTACAGTTTCAATGCAATGCCCATCAAGATACCAATGTCATTCTTTACATATACAGAAAAAGCAATTCTCAAATTAATTTGGAACAACAACAAACCCAGAATAGCCAAAATATTACTAAGAAAGAAAGACAAAAGAGGTAGTTTTGCAATGTCAGATCTAAAACTATAGTATAGATCTGTAGTTACAGAAACAACATGATACCAGTGTCAAAATAGGAAGGACAGCCAATGGAATAGAATAGAAGAATCTGAGACAAACCCACAAAGCTTTAAACATCTGATCTTTGACAAAGAGGGTCAAAATATAACATGTAGGAATGACAGCCTACACAACAAAAGGCATTGTACAAACTGGACAGACATTTGAAGGAAGTTGAAACTAGATCCTTATCTCTCACTTTGGACAAAAAGCAAACCAATATCGATCAAGGAACTAGGAATTAAACAACTACTGTATAACTACTGGAAGAAAAATTAGGACCAACACTCCAGCATTTGGGAGTAGGCAAAACTTTCTCAAAAAAACTCCTAAAGGCAAAGAATTAAAGTCAAAATCAATGAGTGAGATACCATTAAATTAAAAAGCTTCTGAGCAGCCAAGGAATTGATCAATATTGTCAAGAGACTTCCTACAGAATGGAAGATAATCATGGCCTGTGAGTCCTCTGACAGGGGCCTAATATCCAAAGTTTACAAAGAACTCAAAAAACTTAATACCAGCACCACAAACAATTCAATGGATAAAAGGGCCAATAAGCTAAATAGAAACTTCTCAACAGAGGAAATTGAGTAAGCCAATAAATGCATGAGAAAGTGTTCTAAATCTCTAGTAATCAGAGAAAAGCAAGTCAAAACTACTTTAAGATTTCATGTCACTCCAGTACTAGTGGCATAGATAAAGACTATAAACAGTAACAGATACTGGAGGGGTTGCAGGGAGATAGGAACACTAG
Organism: Aplodontia rufa; assembly: GCA_004027875.1. Classification (NCBI taxonomy): domain Eukaryota; kingdom Metazoa; phylum Chordata; class Mammalia; order Rodentia; family Aplodontiidae; genus Aplodontia; species Aplodontia rufa. The sequence goes on along the minus strand of PVKS010010092.1, from coordinate 11,542 downwards.
CACACTGTTTGTGGAACTGCAAACCTGTGCAGCCACTCTTGAAAACAGTGTGGAGAATCCTCAGTTAGGGATAAATGAAACAACCGTATGATCCAGCTAACCCTCTTCAGGATATTTTCCCAAAGGAGTAAGAATCAGCATATTACAGTAACATAGCAAAATCTATGTTCATACCAGTTCAATTAACAATAGCTAAAATTATAGAACCAACCTAGATGTCCCTTGCTGGACGAATGGATCAAAAACCTGTGGGATATTTATACAATAGAATTCTACTCAGCAATTAGAAACAACAATATTGCAGCCTTTGAAGGTAAATAGATGGCAATAGAAGAAATCATGCTGAGCAAAGTTAGCCAAATCCAGAGAGTCAAGGATCAAATGTTTTCACTCATTTGTAGAGGCTGAAACCAAAACCAGGGTTGGGTGAAAGTTAGTCAAACTCATGTATTAGACCCAGCAAAGACATAGCAGCACTTAATCTAGGGCAACCATGGATATGTGAAGAGGAGGTGGAAGGCAGGAGGAAGGGATTGTTGTGGGGGAGGGAGAAAAGGGATGGATGTAGGGACATAATCAAAAGCATCACATACTCTTTATCCCCCTGAGAATCCAAATAATACTTATGCAATCATTTAATTCTAGAAAATTCAGAATCTAAGCATTTATATCACTTGTAGGGATAAAATATAGAAGACACAATAGACTGCAGTATCAACGATGTGGGGATAATTCTGGTTTAAGAACGCGTACATATCATACTGTTAATTTATGCAAAATAACTCAACTCCTTAATAAAAAATTTAAAAAATAACAATTTAAAAAATACAATTTTAAAAAATGTTTCTAGATCAACTGGGTACCACTTGTGAAAGAAAAACAAGAAAAAATAATGTTTGTAAATTTTAAATTATTTGCAAAATTTAACTCAAAATATATCCACAAAACTAAATGTAAGTCACCAAGCTATAAAATACTTAGAAGGTGCCATATAAGGAACACTAACTGATTTTAGATTTGGTAATGAGTTTTTAGATAGCACACCACAGGCACAATATGTGATTTTAAAAAGAATCAATTATCTATATTTCATTATATCAAAAATTTCCCTTTGAATTACTTTTTCTGTGCAATCAGTCATTTCCATTGCCCAATTTTTCATAAGTTCTTAAAATTATTGACATATTATGAATTATAATATCATGTTTTAGTACTGCAAATTACAATTCTGATCCTGATATTGCTCTTCAATTTTAAATAAAGTATCTCAGCTTTAACATTTTTTTTTTGTTTTAGGTATTTATTTTCCTGATACTTGCTTTTATGATATTTGAGATAAACCCTCTGAGGCTAACATTATGATGTTCCCCTAAATTTTTGTTGAATAAATGGAAATAGAGTTCACACTTACATTCTTAATCCATGCAGAATACCTTTCTGGTAGAAATTAACTAGTTTTCAGTCTGTTCTTTGTATCCTCGTACACAACTTCTTTGTACAGCACAGTACAGTGCATTACAGTGGCTTCACCCACTTTCCATTGCTTCCTTTGAGCTTCTTTGGCCATTGAGCTGCGTTTTAAAATGTGTCTTCTTTTTTGCTTTGGGTGTAAGAGGATGCTTTCAAGACCTGACCATGTAGTTTTATCTTTGGAGGTTGGAATTGAGTGAACTGGTCCAACAAGCAGGTGTCCCCACAAAGTGTATTTTATAATTCTTTGTAGGTTTCAGCATGATTTTTTATTTTAATCCCAGAAAATGCCTAGGCATGAATATAAAATTTACACAGGCAATATCTTCGCATTTTCCATGGAAGCAGAAAACCACAGCAATTAGCAACGGAACTATTTCCCCTTGGCCCCTTGGAAATCTAACACAATCACATCATTTGCCTCCAGGTAACTGACTTCCTGAGATAACTGTCCATAATAAGGAGTCTGACACTCTGGAATGCTCACAGATTAAGACCTACATTGCCTGAAGCCCAACATTAGTTATGACCTTCTTAGCTAAGTCTGGGCAAACTCATACAGATTTTGGGTGCTCCTTCCCCTGGTGCCAGAGGGAGATTTGAACCCCACAGTCCCTGCCTGTGTGGGAGATCTTTCACCTTTGCAGCCCTTGCCCTAGTCATAGTAAAAACTCTGAGCCAGTCTCCTACGCTTGCTCCCTCAAGCAATGTAAACATGCTTAGGAGACCTACACACCTCCGTTGAAGATCTCAAGCATGTACAAAATGTGCATAACAAGAGTACTGTGCTTTTATATTTATTTATTTTTGAAAGAGAGGGAGGATGTGAAAGAGAGAAGCAATTTTATTTAGTTTTTCAACTGGTGTTTGCTTCGTTGACACTTAGTTGCATATGTGATGCTGGAGTTAGAACCTTGGTCCTATTTAGTTTTCCATGTGGCCTTCGTTGCTCTGAGACTTTGTTGTGTTCATGGTGCTGGAGTTACAACCATGTCCTCATGCATTCCAGGCAAGCGGAGTAACCGCTGGGCCACCACTCCAGTCCCCTACCCCATGATCTCTTAATATGAAGATAGTGTCAACCACTTTCAGTCTCTGAGTCAAATTTTGTGTGAAGATCCCCCTATACCTACATAGCTGCCACCATGCTGTTTCAAAAGTAGCTAGATCCTATATCTAAATATTATTTATTTCAAACTTTCCCTATTAAGTTCTATTTGCTTTTAGACTCTTGGTGATTGTAGCTTCCAATTTTCTGAAGCACTTTATCTTCATTAGAGGTGCTATAAATAGTTTAAGAATTATTGAGACTCAGTGAAAAGATCTCAGAATGTGCTCTGTCATTGAGAGTGGAAGTCTTCAATTAGGCTTGTGTAAATATTTCTAATTCACATAGATATTAAAGGCATAAATATATGTATATCTATCTACATAGACACAGAAATATTTTCTAATAGAGATCTATTTCAAGAAATATAGAAAATGTTGATAATCAAAAATGGTCTTTGAGGTTTAATATAATTATCATTTTAATATAATTATCATTTTAATATAATATACAAAGAACTGTAGTGCTGTCTCTCAAAAATTCTACTTATACAGTTAGTTATGTTTTTTAAATATTATTATAGTTTCAAAATCAGTTTAAATTTGGGTTGTATTAGAAAACCAGCTTATTGGAACACTCGACAAATATCTAATTAAGTTATTATTTGAGGAAATTGCTTTATACCTTTACCTATATGCACTGTAGTCACAATAAATTATCAAATCTCTTGTGAATGTCACATTTTTTTAAAGTTTATTGAGGAGTTGAGTTGTTGTACAAGCATAGATGCATATGTAGTAATAAGATAATATGCCCTGATCCTTTTCCAGAATCACTGCATCACCCATACCCCAGTCGCTTGACTCTTCTATATTTCCCCCATAACAGATATAAATGTTATATAGATATATATACACACACATACAGACACTCACACACATATATATATGTGTGTATATATAAAGATGTATAAATAAAATAAAGACATAATATGCATATATGGTAAATATTATGTGTGTGTATATATATTATATATGAGATTGTGAATTTTCCAGAAACAAATGATTAGATAAGTATTATTTGACTTCTTGGGGAAGTAAAGAGTAAGCTACATTATTGATTTCCCCCCTCTAGATTCCTCCTTAATCCATTCCTCCTGTCCTGCCTCCCCCCAACCTGTATCTACGGTTCCCCTAGATTACGTGTTGCTTCAACTTTTGTGAGTTAGTACATGAGTTTGACCTTTTCCCTAAGCCTGGATTTTATTCCAGCCTCCACCAATGAGGGAAAGTATTTAACCCTTGAGTCTCTGGGTTTGACTAATTTCGCTCAGCATAATTTCTTCCTTTGCCATCCATTTGCCTTCAAATGTCATAATCTTATTGTTTCTAAAAGCTGAGGAGAACTCCACCGTGTATCCATTTTGGATCCATTCATCCAGTGAGCAGCATCTGGGTTGATTCACAATTTATCTATTGTAAATTCAGCTGCTATGAACATTGATTTTGCTGTGTAGCTGTAACGTGCTGATTCTAGCTCTTCTGGGAAAATACTCAGAAGAGGAATAGCTGGGTCCTATGCTGGATCCATTCCTAATATTTTAAGGAGGCTCCACACTGCTTTCCAGAGTGGCTGTACCAGTCTGCAGGTCCACCAACAGTGTGCTAGTGTTTCTATCTCCCCACAACCCCTTCCGCATCTGTTATTTTATTTTTTTTTTAAGAGAGAGGGACTGTGAGAGAGACAGAGAAAGAGAGGAACAACTTGTAGTTTTTCACATGGCCTTAGTTGCTCCAACACTTAATTGTGTACATGGTGCTGGGGTTTGAACCCGGGTCCTCGTGCTTGACAGGCAAGCGCCAAAACCGCTGAGCCATCACTCTAGCCCATCTGTTATTCTTTATATTCCTCATCTTTGCCAATCTGACTGGAGTGAGATGAAACCTTAATATAGTTTTGATTTGTTTTTCTCTGATTACTTGTGATTTAAAGCACATTCTCATGTATTTATTAGCTTGCCTGATTTCCTCCATTGAGAAGTCACATATTTTTTAATGGAACTTTGGCCAAAAATCTTTTTCTAGTATCTAGAAATACCAGTATATATTTTCCTCCCACTGGAATATTAGTAGAGTTTGAAAAAATATTACCATAAAACTTCCCTAATTTTTTATATTTTTTGACTTCATGACTTTTAATACATTAGATTAAGATTCCTTTCTTAATGAATTAACCATTCTTATGGAGATGTTCTTTACCTATTTCTTTCCTTCTTTGGAAATACTACCCATATGTGTTTTCTTCCCCAATTTTCATTGTTGCATTGATAAATTTTGTGGGACACATCAACTTCCCATAAGATATCACTGTCTTCAGATGGTCTCCACATTGAATGGCTATGGATATTCTTGGTGAAGCAGAATATGGCCATATTGGATTTGGATGTTTATTCTGCTGAAAAAGGGACTCGATGTGAGTTATTGAGGCTAGTTCCTTATTTTTTGTATTAAATAATCCACCTTGATTAATAAGAGGCTTGTGCTCTCAGAGCAGAGATTAAAAAAAGTGTATTTGCTAAATTGCATTTAGAATTAAAAAGTATCGTTAAGTTCCTGAAAATGTGGAGGAGTAAGGGAAATATAAAGCAGAAAATATGAAAATATAATTCACAGTCTTAGGCAAGAGTGGATGCCTTCATGAGTCTCTCAGACATTCCATAGTAACACTTTCTTCTACATTTTTGAAACATTTTACCCTGATAATCATTGTCCATTTTTAATAACTTTTTGAAATAAAATCCATGTATGAAATTATTGACTTTAATCAGAGAGAAGAAATATATAAGCATATAAAAATTAGGAAATAATCAAAATATGAATTAATGATCATGAGTTGTCAAATTCTAAATTGTGTAAAATAAATTTAAAATGGAATTTTCTAAGACCCTAGTAAGGGTCATAAATGTGTTGACATTACCATCTCTTTAGAATAATATTTAAGGTATGATATTTAGAAAATTTTTAAAAAGTTCACTAACACCTCAATTTATGTAAGCTTTGAGCCTCCTAAAACCTGGGACCATCACTATAATATTTTTATAAAGCAATATCTGAGAAAAGTGCTTGCCATTTTGGCTAGTATTACGAATGCAGTAAGTCCTTATTATTTTTCTCAGGTCCAGACTGAGAAGGAATTATGCTAGGAATTTTGAAATATCTACTATGTTCCAAAGTACCGCTCATAAAATAAGACCAATGTGGGACAGACATATAGAATTAAGACAATTAGATGACCAGAATGGATGATTCATGGACTGGATTATCAAAAGATACTAACAGGACTGTAAAATCATACATATATATGTATATGTGTATGTATATATATATGTATACACACATGTATATATGTATATATGTGTGTATACATATATACATGTGTGTATACATATATATATACACACCACAAATTCATAGATATACATACATATATTATATATACACATATTTTGCATAGTATTCTTTACAATGATTATTCCATCCTATCAGAGATCTTTCCTATATCATTCACCTATATATGAATGAATGATAAATATTAGTAATACCTCACAGTTGAATTTATAAAATAGAGTGCTATAATTACCACATGTTTAGAATAGAATGAGTCCCATTCTATTCATTTTGCTCCACTAGTGTCTTTCTACATTTTGTCATCAGCTACAAAATTTTTGTTATGGATTATCATAGTAGTGCTGACTAGTATATATAAAATCTTCTGGTATTTTTCTCAACTACTTTTTCCCTGGTAATTCTCAGATGATTGTGAAATACAATGAATCAACCAGTAAAACTAATAAAAAGCATTGCCACTTCATGTTACAAATAATAAGTACATTCATTATCTGATATTTACATTACAGGATAAAAAAAAACTCTTGAAACATAAATTAATACTTATAATTGTCAGTCTTATTAGCACATTATACATATATATTGAAAATTACATTACGGATAAAATAATATTGTTTCTGTTTTGGACTTAATGATCACCCTTCATGTGTGTTCAGCACAGAAGTTCTAACATGATTGGTGTACATTCAGATGTCTTCCCCATGTGGTTTGAGCTTTTTAAATATATTCTTTTCAAAGACAGAGGGAGAGAGAGAGAGAGGGAGAGAGGGAGAGAAAGAATCAATTTTTTTTCTGGCTTTTGTTTCTCTGAAATTTAGTTGTGCATATGATGCTGAAGTTCAAAATTGGGTGCTCCAGCAGCTAAGCAAGCACTCCAACTTCTGAGTCACCTCTCTAGCCCCAGCTTGTTTAATATTGAGAAAAACGCTTTGGTTGTTTCTGTTACATATTTCCCTGTGAAAACAGCCTTGACGGAATGACCTGAAACTGGAAGAAAGCCAACCTTGACTGATAAAATATAACATTTTAAATATCACCAATAAATCATCATTAGGAGAATCTTTGTTGAATTATTTGCCTGGTTCTTTGAATATACTCTGAAATTCCATAATCATTACCAGATATATTCAATAAATAACAGACAGAAGATATTGAAATTACTTGCATTCTCCTTCCTTTTTTTTTTAAACATCTCTTAAAATTTGTGCTGACTCACAACAGGCTGTTCAAATGGGCTATCAATACAAGGCAGAGCTCATGTATAATTCAGATTTCATGCTATAAAATGCATATATGATATAGCATTATATAATGCATGGTATTCTTAGAATAAATATTCTAATAATTCAATATGTATATTGTAAGTTGTAGCAATTTGAAAGGAAATAGTTTGGTTTGATAAGTAGCTGGTATTTTTCCATTTTGAAAATCTAGAAACACGAATCTAATCTCCAGTGAACATTCTCAATGCATTTCCTTTCTGCAGGAAGCCCAGAGTAAAGGAGCCAAAGAGAAACCTGATCATTTAACTCCCATGTTTTCTTCTTTCGGACTATTTAACTTTCCATTAGCTCACTCAACCTCCTCAGAAGTTATCAGTAAGTTAAGTGGAAGTAGGGACTTCTAACTATTTAAATCAGTTTATATATTCCTTTTTGTGTACTTAAGAGGATTGTTAGGGAAATATGAACTGAAACAGACTCTTCAGGGATCCCTTGACAGTTGGATAAAGGGTCTTTCATTAAATTCAACAGAGCCAGAACAATCAGCTTGGAGACTTAAATTCTTGGAGGAAGGGTGTGTATGAAAATTAAATGACCTCATCAAAGAATAAAAAATGTGTTTCTAAATTTAAAAACCGAATGACCTTATGAACATTTTTTAAAGATGCTTGCACATATTAATTGTTGAATTTCCCAATTGACAAATGTTATGAATTACTTTTCTGCACTACTTTTTAAAAATGATTCAAAAGAGAATTTTTGCTATGATTTAAAAAGAGTAGAAAGAATCCCATGAGTAACTTAAGTGTCAGTGGGGAAATTAAAATTAATTTAGTAACATATGTAGAAGATAAGTAAAAATATCTGTAAATGATTTTGTGAGCTTACACAAAGTTATGCATTCAAAAATAATTGGGAGAAAGAATGACTACAATGTGCTCACCATCAGACCATATATACCGAGTTAGACCTGCTCAGTACCCGTGTGAATATTATCCTGAATATAAAATGGTGTAAACATCAATTCTTATGAATTCATTTGTGTCAAATGTATATTAAATTTTTAAACACCATGAAATGTATATAGGTAGAAATTGACTAGCAAATATTTCAATACTTTCCTGTCCATTTGATATAGATTTCACAATGTGCCATTCTTTTTAGTTGAAATGTAATTAATCTTTTTATTTCTAGATTGACATCTAGCAGAATGGAAAACTAGCATGTAATTCTGACAGTGGCAACGTAACTAAAGATGGATATTTCCAGGGTGCAAATCCAAAGAAGGAGGGGAAAGAGATGTTTATGTTCCTACTCTAATTCCCTTTCCTTTCCAACTGTCATTCCACAGACTATCCCTTATCCTTGGAAAACATTAAGAATTAATGAATTTTAATATTCTTCTTTCCTTTTGAGAAGTAATATCTTAATGTTCTCATTTATATCTTCCATATGTGTTAGGTTCTAAGACATAATTTAAAATATAACTTCCTACCACTCCATAACAATATCCATATTTCTGGAAATTTTGCTTGTAGTGTGTTAACAATATTTGTGTACATAGCTTCCATTCATTAAATCAGTTAATTGATTTTTTCACATTTTTTGAATGTTTTCAGAAAAAGGAGTTTGTTTTCATAGCTAACAACAGTCTTGAAGTAATGTGAATTTGATGAGGGTTGAAGAAAGAAAGGAAAGAAAAAGATATATTTGGGGTTACAGTCAGTTTAGAGGTCAAGTTTTGGTATTCAGAGAACCTCTCCTCTTTTCCAAGATAGTAAAGAGAGCTTTTATTTTGTTCTTAAATGTTTAGTGAACTTAGATGACATCTCATGGATCTGAATAGGGGTATCCTGTGGGAAGCAAACAAGAAGATAAACTAGAGCAACATTGTTAAAGATAAAATCTGATGGTGCTTGTGAAGATATTAGCATGAGTTTATGCTAGACCTACTCATATTTTGGAATAAAAGACATTGCATATGTTTTCCAGCTGTTTGATTCAGAGGCAGACGAATTAGTGTGGAAAATCTACTCGTAAGAGTTTAGTTGAAAAAACTCTGTCTGGTCTTCGCAAAAAGTGATCCCAGTTTAGAATGTTAAGAAAGTGTCTGTGGGTAAGTAGCTAATTAAAGGCTTGATGTCTGGGAGGGAGTATGTAGAATAATATCATGCCCAGAAGAATTCAATTAATGAAATAACAAGCTCTAAACTGCATAACAGCTTGAGGCTATCTATCACAAAAGTTCATTTGCTCCTGGAATCAGTGAGACTCCAATGAACCCATCATCAGGGAACCAAATGATGGCTTGTGTTGCAGAAGGTCAGTAAATACGTTTCGATGTGTCTTATATTTTTCTTATAATATGTTGTATCTATGGTTTCTAATAAACTATACTACATATTTATGAATATATTTAGAAAAATATTTAATTTTCCCAAGGTGATCATTTTAAATACCATAAGAAGAGAAATTCATTACCATATCTGGTCACCAAAGTTTCAAAAATGAGTTCCATAATTAATTAAGCCAATGGCAGGTATTTGCTCTTAAAGAAATAAATAAATAAACATAATCATATGGTATACGTAAGAACAAAACAAATACCCACATTTTGGAAGTATAAGGGTTGAAGAAATGAGAAAAACAATATAGAGATGTTAAATGACAATTCTGTTTCTGACAAATCCCTGGAATTAACAGTGTAGAAGAAGAAGAAAACCAAAGTAGGATCTAACAGGTGGATGAGAAATTCACAAAGTTCTTGAAACATAGATGTGGTATTTTATGGAGCAAGAAAACAACAGTCTAGGATATTTGTAGAAACTCTGCAGCAATGGAGTGAAGTATTAAAGTGCTTTGCCAAACAAGACAGGTAAAGAGGAGCAGAAGGACCCCAGGGCACCCATCATTCAATGCCTTACTCAGAAAACTTCAATAGCAGCTGCAAAGTACACTTACCTTTTTCCTGTGGCTTGCTCTGCCCAGCAGCAGATAGAACAGTTGACTTTTCTTAGACAAAATAGTGTCCACGATGGCTGCAGGACAGGAGAGACAGATTAAGAATCTTAGTGGCTGAAGATATTTAAAGGAGGATGAAAGACCATGGTGGAACTTCCTAAATGTGCTCTTGTGGATCACAGGAATCAGAAAGAAGTTGGTAACTTCTGTCAAGACACCGTATTTATGAAGCAAAATGAACTTAATATCTTAGGATTTACACACAATTATTTTTGAAATATAACAAAAATTAAGATGGGCTATGTATCTCAAATGGCACAATTACAGATCACATTTTTGAGAGGAACAATGGAGCTTGTTGGAGACTGAGGCCAACATGATGCCTGGCTGGATGCCAGAGAAAAGAATTAGTGGTAAACAACTTTGTAAGAGGCTCAGCTGGCTTGTATCTTCCCTAGTAATTAGCAGACTGCCTGACCTCATGACTAAGCTATTTGGCCGCTCATTTGTTACAATTGGTTGAATGTGTTTGCACTGTGTCCCTATTGGTTGTTGTAACAAATAAATACTGGGCATATGGAGACAGAGAGATAGATGACTCTAGTGAGAGGAGACACTCCACACAGGCGGCAGAAACAGGGAAACTAGTAAGAGAAGGAAAGAAGAAAAGCCTCAGCAGTAGAAACAGGGACTTGAGAGAGAGGAAATGTAAAAAGCCTTGCCTCTAAAAGAGAAAGATGTAAAAGCCTCTAGTGAGAGGGAAGAATAAAGCGCTTGGCCTCCAGAGAGAGGGAAGAAATAAATTGTTGGAGAACTCAGGACCAGTGGGTCTACTTCATTCCCGGTCAACCGCCGATTGAGAGCTCTCCAGTTCCTGCTGGCTGGGACTGGACAGGAGCTGAGCTTTGTGAATACAGGAAACAAGACAATCTGATGAGTGATACACTGAAACATATTAATAGGAGTAGATAATATATAGAATTTTCAACACATATAAGCAATCATTATTCAAAAACAGAAATAAGAGAAGAAAATACATGGAGAAATTCTTTCTACAAATTCACACACTCACACAAAAATACACATACACACACAAAAGAAGAAAAATTGGCAGCCTCAGATTAAATAGACCTGCTAGGTGCTCAGCAGGGTGAAGGAAAGATAGATCAATGCAGCCTCTTAACATCAAAAATAAAAGGGAAAAGAACACAAAACCCTTAAAAAAGAAAGACTGACATCAGAGATCTTCATAAACGGACTGACTGTAGACACATCATAGAAGTTTAGTAAAGACTCATTTTGGTAGAAAATTTAAAAATCAACAGTACGATAAAGTATTTTCTGATCTAGATACGATGAAAGATTCACAGAGAATACTACCTAAGAAACAATTATATTTCATAATATCAATCATGGATAAAAAATTCTCTGGA
>PVKS010010091.1:0-61403 GCA_004027875.1 Aplodontia rufa | reverse complement strand
GCACTAACAGACCACCTGCAAGCAAGATTATAGGATGTGGACATACTCTGAAGATAGCATTTCCCCAGAGTAGAAGTGGAGCTATGATGATGTGGAAGTTGCTTGCATATCCAACGATTTGGCATGTAAAAGTAGAGTTGGAGCAAATTTAGCCCTGGGGCTGCCATCATGGTCTGCACTGCAGTGAACTCTGTGAGGTACAGACACATGTGTCTCCAGGTTGGAGGGAGTGGATGCATACAGAGTGTGCACTGTCACAGGTTCCGACTATGCACAGGAGAAGGTTGAGTTGGAACAACCTGGGCCACCAAAACTCAGCCATATTAGTTTTTGTGTAGGGGAAGAGGGAGTTTGTGAAAATTTCTCTCTCTAAAGGGTCCAGGGGGCTGAGGATGGTGCTTATTTCAGTGGCAAGGGATGCTGGTGTGATGTGCCAAGAAGAGCAACAGGGCCCTGATTGCCTCACAGTTGGCTGACATGTGCAACTGTGTGTTCATAGCAGGCACATAGGTCCCAAGTGTGTGGATTTTCACCATTAAATTGTCTTTGTAGCTTTTCAATATTGTGGCACAGCAAATTCATGACTGTACCTATGTCCCTCTCAGAACCATTTTATTAGAGGGGATAACATCCTACTAACTGCTTTTGGAAGGGAGAGAAGCCTGGTGTCTCCTACTGTACCATATGATAATGTCTCTCACTCTCAATGTTATTCTTCAGAGGTACATTTTTAAACCAATTTTCTTCCATCTAGATCTTTAAACTTGCTTTTTATCTCATCTGCAGTCTTGCTTCTCATTTATTCCCAGGTCAACACTGCTTCTCCTGTAGGGGAGCTGTGCATCTTCATTTTATCTGGCATGGATCTGAGTTCTATTGAGGATTCCAAGTTATTGCTTTCTTCACTACTACCTTGTGTGTATGTTTTGTGCATGTGACAGGGAGGGCCATCTCTTCTCCTTTACCAGGTGCCCCAGTTGCCTTTTGAATGTCTGCATTTTAGAAGGTGGCCAACAAATATCTCCAAAGTGGAATAGAATTCTTATGCTTACTTCATTTCTTTATTTATTCATGTTTGCTTGTATCTTTATTCTTCTAAATCTCACAGGGTAAGAAATTATGAAATCTGTTCTGATTCATGTTCCAGGGTTTCATTGTCATTTAATGCCTAATTTTTTACAATATTTTAAAGCTTGATTTGGTCATAGATTGCAGCACTGAACCATGTTCATATGGCAATGATTATCAAGGCCAAAGAAAGTCACATTATGACATTTAGAGCCAAGAACTGCCTACGAATAGACCAACCCTTGGGGAAACCATTCAGACTATAGGGGACTCAGAAGAAAGGCCTGGACTTTCCAAAAGCAGAGCTGAATCTGTCTTGCTCTTAAAGGAACATAATGGAACTGGTCAGCAGTTGCAGGGGACACAGAGGGTCTCATCAAAAGTCAGAATGAATATTAGAGAATATCAACAATGTAGTGCTCCTCACTTGAGTCAGGCTCCTCCATTTTCTGTATGAAAATCTGCACCTGACTTATCTTTAGTGCTTTTACAGTGGGAGAACAAGAATCTACATAGGAGGTATGTGGAGGTGGCCTGTCTGGGGCACACAGTATAGTTCTTACCTTTCTAGATAATTTATGCCCCAAATGTTCATGAAAAAAATTTTATCAAATCATTTATTAAGGATCTATTTTGGGATCCTTGGCACAAACTATAATAATGTGGTAATTTTAAAAATATCAGTATGGGGCATTCCTAGATGGCTCACAATTTTTGGCATAGACAGAGAAAGGAGGGAGATTTTAGTGTTATTGTGTGAGCTGTGGCCCTGAGGACTCGCACTTCCCATCAGTGAGGATGAATGACTACTGACACAGCAGCTGTTTGGGAGTCCATGGACCCTGTTGGGGAAGGAGCAGCCATGGGCTAAGGAGCTGAAGAGTCAGTTACAGGGGGGCTGAGACAGGCTGAGCAAGCTGTGAGCTTAGTACTGCGGTCCAGACTTGCCTATTCATGTTCCCATAAGAGGAGAAAGATGTTTGCCCCAAAGTTAGATCCACACAGCTACCAAATGCAGACCTCTCTCCAGGCTGAGAAATTTGAACTGAATGCTGTCCAAGATACAAAAGGCTAAACATTGAACAAGAAGACTGGGGAATCTTTAAATATGTTAAACAGCAAAGGAGTTTAATGTTTAAATGATCATTTGAAAGATGTCATATTAAATTCTAGAGGGAAACTTGATTACTTGTTTTAGGAGGGAAAGGTTTCAGGAAGAAATCTTAGAACAAATTCACTCAGAGACACTTCACTAAACACACAGCATAAAATTCAATGCATACTTAGTTATTTTACATTCAGGGCTTGACCTAAAATTCTATAAATTATATTCAGTCATGTCATTATATAAATTTAATAGTTTCTTGAAAGTTTAATTTTTTTCAGTGCAGGGAATTAATTCCATGTAACCCCTGTAACACCTGTGGCTCTTTTGGAATTTGTTCATTTCTTCATCTCCTTGTTAGGTTTGATTCAATATGCATAAAATTAGTTACAGTTAGCCTTTTGTATGTTATTTTTCTTGGGAACTGAAATAAGGCTGTGCTGGTTTAAATCATGTCACTATCAATTAATGGTTTCAAATATTTTCCTTCTGATTTTTATTACACCTGGATACATTTTACATTTGTGATACACCTATAATTGTGTCTATGAAATTTGGCTATATTCTGTATTAGAATATTTACACATTTAAATAAGTGTACACCTATTACAGGTAATATTATTTTTACTATTATGCAGAACATAACCATTAATTCACAAAGGGATAATTTGATATTATCTGGTGCTAATAACTGGGATCCTATGAAACAAAATGGAACTATAGTATCTATTTAATCTTTACCCACTTTTTTCTGAACAGAAAAGAAAGAAAAACAGGTTAAAAATTATTTCAATAATCAGGGAGACAACAGTGTATCCTTATGTTGCAGGGACATGTGGAAGTCCAGGAAGCAGTGTTATTCAAAGGTTCACAGCTTGTTCTGGGGGAATTAAATGTCACAAATTCTGAACAGTGAGCTTGAGAATTCTTATAATCGTATACTCAGTGACAATGGGAGATTACAATGCATTTAATTACATTTTTTCTCATTTTGGCAAGCTAGAAAATAGTTTAACAAATTTTTACCAAAAAGAGTAGAAATAACATCTACTGCAGAGAGTGTTCTTCTCTGGAGTGAAGGATCATCAAATTACTCAAACCATTATAAGATAATTTCAGCACAGAGCTCTGTCTCAAATGGAGTACAAACCACAGCTAATCTCTGTGCAAATTTTGCAAACAGCCTGGCAAAGATTTTGCTAACAGAAGCCCATTTAGCTAGTTTAAATTTACATTGTCACATATTATTTGAGGCATAGTTCTGAAGCTTCCTTGCCAGCCTCCTACATTCCCCCCTTTGATTAATTTGATTCAATCCTTAAATGAATAGCATTGTCCTCCTGACTTACATCTGTAGATACTCTCATAATTTTAGCTCTTGCTTGTTTCTCAATAGCTGCTTCTAAGGTAGACCTGATTGATTTTATGCAGAGGGGAGTCAAACAAGGGAGCAATAATCTAGTTAATATGTAAACCCTGCTATGCTTATTAAACTAATGAATCCACCAAAAGTAAAACACTGTCTTCCATATAGCTCAGTTTCCAACCATTGTATTCTTTCCAGGTTCAGATCAGTACGTGTGCCAATTTTCTAACATGCTGGCTATATTTTTATCTCTTTGAGCATTGTCATCTCTCTGGAAACAACAGTCTGATATACTAAGTCTCCCATATACCCCGATCTCTTCAGTCAAAAGAGGTTCTGATAGATGGATGCTTCTATCTGAGCAAGTTTTATCACTAAGAGGTCTAAAGTTGAAGCAGTCCGATTAGTGATGATTTGTAACACACTATAACCAGATATTGCTGTTTAACATGTTGACAGGAGTTCTGGAGCCCCAACTGCCATCCTGTTCCTAGATGGCAGGAATGTAGGTGGCTCTTATTCTCTGGGGTGGCCATTCATCTTCACCCCATTTTAACCTCCTGAATTAAGACCATCTGCAGTGGCTCTTGTTTTCCTTGAACCCAGGACCTCACACAAGGAGACCTTTAGTTCTTTTCCAGTTTGATTTGGCAATAGGAAAAATCCAGGTCTAATAATGGCAATAGTACAAGTTCCTCTCCAATTTTCTGGGAAGTGAGTATATTCTCTTTTCTCAAAAATCTAAACTAGCCCATCTGATGCTTTCCAGCCAGATAATGCTAGCTTTTCCCAGAATTTAAGAATCTCAGGAATGCTTCAAAAACTACTTACGTTTGTAGTGTATCGGCTGGTACATTTGAAAAGATTTTGCTTTTTATGAGGCATTATATTTCTGAGAATATTAAGACCATGCCCAGCCCTGTAAGGATTATAAGCCTAAAACAAATGATGTTGAACAAACTGGACATCCACTTGCAGAAAACTGAAATTAGATCCTTATCTCTCACCATGCACAAAAATCAAATCTAAATATACCGGGGAATTAGGAATTAAACCAGCTACCATACAACAGCTAGAAGAAAAATTAAGACCAACACTCCTGCATATATGGGAGTTGGCAACGAGTTCCTCAACATGACTCCTAAAGTGAAAGAATTACAGTAAAAAAAATAATGACTGGAATGCAACTAAACTAAAAAGTTTCTGAACACCCACGGGAATAGTCAAAACAGTCAAGCAACAACCTTCAGAATGAGAGAGAATCATTCTCTGTGATGCTTCAAACAGGGGACTAATATCTAAAATTTGCAAAGAACTCAATAAACTCGCTAAGAAAACCACAAACAATCCAATCAATAAATTGCCCAGATAACTAAATAGAAAGTTCTCAGAAGAGGACATTGAGCAAGCCTATGAATACAACAGAAAGTGTTCTAAATCACTGGCAATCAGAGAAATGCAAATCAAAGCTACATTAAGATTTCGCCTCACTTCAGTCAGATTGGCAAAGATGAAGAGTACAAACAAGAAAAAATGCAGGAGGGGTTGTGGGAAGACAGGAAAACTAGAACAATGTTGTTGGAATTGCAGACTGCTCCAGCCACTTTGGAAAGCAGTGTGAAGAATCCTCAAGAAAATAGAGTTGGGTCCACATATGGCTCCGCTATCCCTCTTCTGGGTATTTTCCCAGAGGAGTTAGAATCAGCACATTACAGTGACACAGCAAACTCTATGTTCAAAGTAGCTCAATTTTCAATAGCTAAATAAGGGAACCAACTTAGATCTCCCTCTCTGGATAAATGGATCCAAAAGCTGTGGTATATATACACACACACAATGGAGTTCTATTCAGCTATTAGAAACAATGATATTGTATCCATTGAAGGTAAATGGATGGCAATGGAAGAAATTATGCTGAGCAAAGTTAGCCAAATCCAGAGAGCTAAGGGCCAAATGGTTTCCCTCATTTGTGGAGGCTGGACATAAAGCCAGGCTTGGGAGTAAGGTAGTCAAATCCATAGAACAAAAAATATTAAAAAATTATTATTTACGAGGAAAAGCATCTTCATGCTTCATAAGATATTTGAACAAGGTATGTTACATACCTGTACAAAAAGTTAAATGTTTCGTGCTATTGTAAAATACTTTTTAGAATTACTAGTGATGATAGGAAGGAGAAGAAGTGGACATGTTGGAACTGAAGTAAAACAAGGTACATTCCAAGCAGTTGTAAGTGTCATTGTATATATATATAGACATATATACATATATATATATATAGACATATATATGTGTATATATGTCTATATATATATATATACATATATATAATGCTCTTCATAGATATAAGAATTATGTCACTGTGTTTGGGTTATTTAGGAAAATATAGGACCCAAAAGAAAAGCAGGGTATCAGGAGATGTGAGGAGGGAGGTAGAGGGGTCTGGGGGGTGGAGGCAGGATATTGAACAAATTGTGTTACTGATTTGTGTGCATCTAGGAATATGTGACAATCCTATCATTATGTAAACTATAATGCAGTAATAAAAGAGAAATTTTAAAAAAGATATCACCAGTGACCTTTTTATCTAAGGACAATCCTCATGGCCTTCCTACATTAAAAATTGGCCCTTCTAATTCACAAATGGTACACAGTTTCTGCCAGGTGTGTTTCACCCCATAGTCAACATTAAAACCTTTCATAAAACTTTATAAAATATAATCTGAAGGACTTGTTTACATTGTATGTCTCTCATGTTTTATCCTGCATGAGTTTTGCACACTTAATACAAAATTCAATTCATTGGTCTCTGACTACTCCTCTCTTGAGGACAAAGATGCCCTTGGCCAGAGTGGGTCAATGTAAACCCTTGACTTGGAGCCTCCACCTACACGTTGGTTGCTATAGTTCTGTATCAGACCAGTTTCGGATCACCACAGAATCACAGGTCAGGACTCAACATTCACTTTGGCCCTGTGGGTCAAACCCAGAGGTTTTCCCTACTGTCCATTCTTATTCTTATACTTTCACACAGACCTGGCCAGAACAAAATTTATATGCTGCTCCTATCCCCAAAATTCCAAAATTAAAGGGACTCACAGTTAACTCTCTGCTCACTGACCCCAAAGAGAAGCTACTTGGGTGAATCCCTGTGTTATTTTTAGCTCCCACACTCTTTGGAGATTACCCAGTGACTCTTAGAAGTTCATCAAAGCTTTCTTCTGCCTGCTTAGGCTTCAAAAGGGAAGTCAGGTCGGCTTCTGCTATTGGACACTGGACCTACTTGTTGAAGAGGGAGGTGTTCCTAGTTTCTTGGTTCTTGCCTCTCAAGTGTTCCCTTGTGCTCTGGGGCTGCCAATCCAGGGTCCTGAGTAAATAGCTCCTTTGGTAGGCAAAGTTTCCTGCTTTATACTCTAAGGTGAGGCATTGTCCTCCAACATCCTGGGGAAGCCAGGTCCCAGAGCCAAGAGAGGCAGAATAGCCATGTTCACCTCCTCTGTCATTCCTGAGTGCCAAGAAATGTTGCAGGGATGGATGAGTCAGATACCCAAGGAAATTCAGGAAGCAATTTTATACAAAGCTGCACAACTTGCTCTGGCAGATTTAGATATCACCAATACTGGACCCTGAGGTTGAAAATTTTTACAGTTTTATATTCGGTGACACTGGGAGGCTACAAAACATCTAAATATTTGTTTTTCTCATTGTGGCACACCATACAGTAACTTTAAGTTTTTACCAAAGGGGGCAGAAATGACATCTTCTGCACAGAGTGCTGTTCTCTGGGGTGGAGGTTCATCCCATCACTCAAACCCTTGTAAGATAAGCACAGCACAGAACTCTGTTCCAAAGAAAGTTGCAAAATACAGACAACATCTGTGTAAATCTGGCAAAGATTTTGCTGATAGAAGCCACTTTCATTAATTTATAGTTACATTGTGACCTCAGTTTAGGGCAGGAGCTTGAAACCTCTTCCTCAAACAACTTCTCTTATACTGAATATACTCTTTAAATAGTGGAGCTGTTCTATGGCCCAAAACATCCAGTCTCATATGACCAAAGATCATTTACTTTTATATGATATACTAATTAATTATTCAACAATAGTTGCAATTCTTTTGTATTTCATGTTTTGAGCTAATATTTCCCTATTGTCTTTCATTTTCAGATCATTTGTCTGAGATATTGGGTAAGTTTTAAAGGCATTTCAAACTCAAATTTATCATTCTGCTTCAGCAAGGTAAATCCATTGGTGTGCACATGAATATAATAATGTTTGCATTCTAGAGGAAATGACTATGAGGGTTAAATATGATCTTGACAAATGTACACATGTTTTTCTCAGAATGCACAATCTTCGGCATTTATGATGATCATATATCCAGAGCCCTAAGATCATCAAGCTCTGTGATTCTAAAGAACAGTAATATTTATGAACAGACCACTTTATTCCACTCTCATTCCACAAGAGGGATAAAGAAAATAAAAAGGAGTAACAGATCCCAAATCTAAAAATCCATGGAAAAAAACCAACATGAATAATTAGAGCTGTAGAATAACATGCTTATCACTTTGCACTGGCTGAGCACATTGGAGGGCTTCCTATTACTTTTCCATCCACAGCTATATTCCATGTTATCTTGCCTGTCCTCTCTGTATCCTCATTTCTCCTCCTTTCCCTCCCAACCGTGGGGTGGGTCTGTACAAATGGGAATAGAGTCTGCCACCTATGACGCATGCTAAATCAAAGGTTTAGGTGGGCACTCATTCTCCATGGGGACACTTGCTCGTAATATTACAGATTATTTTACTCCATAAGACTCTCAGAAGAGGAAGATGTCATTCATTTATGGTGGCTCTTGAGAGGAAACTCTTGAAAAGTTTGATTCTGATACAAATATATGGATGTGGGGACCAGTAAGATAAGTATAACTACTACACAAGGAAGTATTACTTTAGACACAGGGGATCTGAGGTGAATTTCTTGAGAAAAACTAAGTGCTCAGAAAAAAACAAGGTTTCTGTGTAAGTAAGAAAGACATTGGGGCTGGAGGGGTGGCTTGGAGGTTATGGCACTTGCCTGGCACGTGCAAGCACAGGGGTTCAAACCCCCTCACCCATGTGCACAACTGAGTGTCAGAGCAATAAAGGCCATGTGAAAAACTAAAGTTGATTCATTCTCTCTCTCTCTCTCTCTCTCTCTCTCTCTCTCCTTCTCTCTTAATTAAAAAAGAAAGAAAGGCATGGTCATAAGTTTTTAACTAAGTGCATGTGGAACGATTATTTCAGACCAGAATACAGTTTTGGAATGAATTGGAGTCAGTCCAGATATTTAAAAGATGTAAAAGACCATGAGTTCCTCATGAAAACATTGTTTATTTTCACTTTTAAAATTGTTTTATTCATGTTTATTCATACAATATAATTATACATAGCATTGCAATCGATTATGACATAATCGTACATGCATGAAATGATGTTGGAAATAATGACCTTAACTGCTCCTTTTTGGAAATGTCACGTGGTCATTCCTATTTGTGGGACTTCATCTACAAGTCTAACCCATAAGAACACAAGCACTGGGGTCAGTATCCAAGAAGAAGTTACCTTAGTTCACCTGTGCTACCAAAGGTGTCCTCCTTCCAAGAAAATGGAGACACCCATAGCAATAATTTCTAGCTTCAGCCCTATCTTATTGTACACTGTCAAGTGTAAATCCCTTTAATCCTTTCTTTCAACATATGTCCAATTAGCTCCTTTGCTTCTGTAGATTTTTTACAGATTAACTGCTACATATTGTTTTCACACTTTCTTTTTGAGTAGCTTAAATACAACAGTAAAGTAATTTAGAGAATACTTGTGACCTAGCTAAGCATATCACTGCTCATTGCCAGGTACTTCAAAGTAGTGAAGAAATTTGAATCCCAAAGGTAATTTAAGATAGTTTGTAAATAATTGTCACCTGTTTTCTTGGCCTTGGATCTGACAAAAAATGATTAGCATTTCAATATTCTGTACCATTTTCATGTAAATACATTAGCACATCACAGTATATTTTCCAGTTTGTATTATGATTTCTTATTCAGGAAATGGTGTTCCTAATATGTCAGATACAAACTGGACCCACCATGCCTTGGGTCTCAGGAACTCCATTTTTATTATGAGACTCAAGTCTGGGATGAAGTTTCTGTGTTTAAAAGAATTTTTAATTTATTTTTCACTTTCTGTTTCTTCATATGCAGATGAAATGGGAATAAGCAATGGTAAGTGAGATTTAGTTTGTACTTATGTAGTAGTTGATCACCAACAGTAGTGTGCGTGTGTGATTGTTAAAAAAAAAATCCCAAAATCCATTGGCATTAGTTAATTCAACTAAAATTCTGTTCTAACACAAATCAAATACTATGATAATTTGAAAATGTCTGTATGGAGCATTCACAGAAAGTTTCTTCACACATTAGAGAAAGTTGGTAGTTTCAGTGATGTGTTGTGGGGATGTGGCCTGAGCTCCCATTTCCCCCACTGAGGAAGAGCGATTCCTCCATCGGCAACTGGGTGGAGTCTAAGGATAATGTTGGGGAAGGAGCAGCGTGGACTGAGGAGCTGAGAAGGCAAGGACAGTGGGGCTGAGGCAGGGGTAGTGCTGGTGTAAGTTTGTGGATCAGGCATGGGGACTGAGGAAGAAAACTCAGCAGGAACTGCCTTCCACAATGTGCCTGCTCCTGCTTCCATCAGATAGAGAAACATCTGCCCTGCTACAGCTTTTCAGGAAACTCAGGCCTAGCCAGGTCTAGAGGGCCAGTAATGCAGATCTCCCTGGAGGCTGAGAATCTTCTCTATAATGTTATCCAATAACCAATGGGTAAATTGTAATCACAGAAACTAGTTAGTCACTCACATGTTAAACTGAGGGCAATGGGCTGGAATGATGGCTCAGCAGTGAAGGTGCTTGCCTGACATGCGTGAGTGCATGAATTTGAACAGCACCAGGTACACAAGGACGTCTTGGAGCAACTAAAGCCACGTGAAAAACTAAATAAAACTGATTATCTCTTTCCCACTCTCTCTCACTGTCCCTTTCTCTTTAAAAACCAACTGAACAAACAAACAAACAAAAAACACAACAGCAAGACAATAATGTGTTAGGTTGTCCTTTCAAAGTTACAATATTTTCTTGAGGATAGAGAAGTAATTACATATTTAGGTGGAAGTTTTTCTGGAAGACAGATTAAAAAGGATCCACTCAGGAAACACTCCACTGAATGAAGAGCCTAACAGTCATTTCATGATTCATTGTGTGCTGCTCAGGGTTTGGTCCTTAAATTCACAAATCATATTCATCCAGCCTCATTTTACAAATCTAAGAGAGTCTCATGTGTTTAATACAACTACTTTCAGTGAAAAAAAATAAATTCCATGTGTCTTCTTTTTCTTGTGATATTTATTATTTTTTTCATCCATTCAAAAATTTTGATAATGTTTGGAGAAAACAAGAATTTTTCTGTCTTTTATGTGTATTGAATGGGATCTAAAAATAAGACTGTTATTTTTTAAAATTATTTCTTGAGCTCTTCTTACTTTCAAGATCTTTCAGAAGCTTTTAATAACACAGGTGCATTTTTATTTTTTCTTTTAAAGAGAGAGGGAGAAATGGAGAGGGAGAAAAAGAGAAACAATTTTATTTACTTTTTCATCTGACCTTTGTTTCTCTTACACTTACTTGGGCATGTGGTACTAGGGTTTGAACCTGGGTCCTTGCACATTGCTAGGCAAGTGCTTGAACCACTGAGCCACATCTCCATCCCCTCATATTTCATCTTCCTTGAATGTGTGATAATGATACCTGGTGATATTGAATACACTCAGATTTTAAATATTTATGATTTTAAATAACAACTCAGAAGACAGATGCTATTTTGACTAGATGCAGGATCATAACTATTAATTATCTAGGAGAAAACATGATTTTATCAGGTTCTAATATACAGGATTTCATAAAACACCAAAGAATCCATGGTGTCTAATGATTTTCACTCAACTCATTGTGTGGAAATAAATATAATGTATTTTAAAAATCTGCTTAAATGTTGATGTGGATAATAATGGATGATTATACTGATTGTAATCTTCTCAAACTCACATTGTTTTACTGCTGAGCTGGTCAATGTCCCCAAATATCATTAACCTTCTAAGTCATGACCAATCTTACCTCACAATGAGAAGTGACTTTTATGTGATAGAGGACATTAAGAATTATCACCCATTAACTGGAGTTCTATTTTCATGATTAACATTTTTTGTTACTTTTCAGATGGAAACCTGGAGGAATTGGGTAAGTTTTACTTAGGCATTACTTATTTGAATTTATTCCTCTTATTCAGGAAGATAAATCTGTTGATAGATTCTGGAATATGATTTCATCAATTTCTAAATGGCTATGGGAGGGCTAAATTCATGAACCTGTGTGAAATATGCATGTTCTTTCGAAGTGTACTACCTTCAGCATTTAAGGTTTTCACATATTCATGGGCTGGAGTGGTGTCTAAGCAGCTAAGGTGCTTACCTGACCTGTGCAAGGATCCGGGTTCAAACCCCAGCACCACGTACACAAGTTTTGGAGCAATGAAAGACACATGAAAAACTAAATAGAAATTATTCTTTCTCTTTCTCACTGTCCATCTCTCTCTCTTAAAATATTTTTCACATATCCAGTAAAATTTGTCACATTTAAATTCCTAATCCAGAATCCCTTCACCTGAGTCACTGTAACATGATTTTGCTCTCAATGTTAACCCTCCACTAAAAATTACATTTTACCACTACATATAGACTGAGAGCAAAGTGTCCCTACTAATGCTAATCCCAAAGGACAGAATATCTTTTTTTCCCTGGAGGACTGTGGCTTCATCACTGCACACAGTTGTCCACCAAGACTCAGATATGTGTACATCATGTTATTTTAACCTTAAGTCTTCATTTTGCAATATATTCACCCATCTCAATCA
Source organism: Aplodontia rufa (assembly GCA_004027875.1). NCBI lineage: Eukaryota > Metazoa > Chordata > Mammalia > Rodentia > Aplodontiidae > Aplodontia > Aplodontia rufa. The sequence goes on along the minus strand of PVKS010010091.1, from coordinate 48,859 downwards.
CAGAAGTTAGAATTAATGCCTGGTTATATTAACAAAGTTTTTGAATACATTTTCAAATCATGTGTATCAAAGGCACTTCTCTAATGTCAAACGAGTTATACACGGAAGTGGAGGAGCACATAACTACAGTTCAATCAACTTAGTTCAAGAACATTGCACTATTCTCTTTTGTGTTCCCTTCAAATAATACCAGAGAGTCAGTATTTTATGAGTCCCTTGATTTATTTAAAACCAAGAGTTATTTCTTACAATTCTGGAAGCCAAGTGTCTAAGGACGTGTAACCTGCACATGGGAATGCTGTCTTGCTGCTGCATTTCATGGTGGAAAATGGAAGGGTCATGAAGCATGTATATGAATCATAGAGGGAATGGGTGTCATACCCATTAATCTATTAGGAATATTCCCATGATAACCAGTACACACCCATGATAGGGCACTAATTCTTGGATTAGGGGATCTCTCCCATCCCCTAAGCATCTAGTAACACTTTTCCCTTCTAACACTCTTCCATGGTGGGCTGTTTCCAGCACATGTATTCAAGGACACATTCTGAACAAATTATACTCCTGCTCTCCCAAAGTAGTTTTTTTCAAAGACAACATACATTTTTTCCATCTTCGTAACCCTAAAACCATTACATGCTAGAGCATCAAATAAAATAACTAAGACCAGAGTCTTGGATGTATTTTATATGTTTAGGAAAAGAAGGAGGTAACTGGAGTGGTGGCTCTAGGGTTGGAGCATTTGTGTGACAAATGTGTGACAAACCTTGAGGATCAAGGTTAGAATCCTAGCACCACATACACAACTAAGTATCACAGAAACAAAGATCAGGAGAAAAAAAGATTCTTTCTCTCTTTATTTTTCTTTCTCTTAAAAAATAGAAGTAAACTTAAAATCATTTTTCCAATTTTTTAAATTAAGAAATAAGAGAAGAAAAAAATGACATGAATTGTCTTATTTTGGTAGTAGCTTAACACTTCTACCCCCACCCTGTGTTTTGAAGAAAGAGGAAGAGCAAGAGAGGAAGAGACAGATATAATCAATTTTATTTGTTTTTTCATATGGCTTTCTTTGCTCTGGCACTTTATGTATACATGGTATGGAGGTTCAAACCCATATCCTTGCACATACCAAGGAAGCATGGCAACCTCTGACTCACCACTCCATCCCCATTTCTTCCCCTTTGATTGTTATAGCAAGACAAAATCCTTAGATGTTCCTTCCATCATTTCAATATACTGTTTGGATCAATTGAAATTTTACTGTGGTAATTTGAAAATGTCTATACGAAGACTTTGAAGAACTGGTGTGTTCTTTTCACTGGATAGGTAGAAAGCTTCAGTGTGTGGTAGCCATATACGACAACACTGCATCCTTAGACTGAAAGATTTCCTCTTACTCACTGTGCGTTTTGTAATGAAACTGGTATATGGACATAAATATTCATAAGGTAAGTACCTGAAAGCCATCTCGCGTGACCAAAGATTATTGACAAATACATGGTAGAGAAAATAAAGTATTATCCAAACTTAGTTGCACCACTGATTTCACTCTAGCCAGCTAACATTTGTTTTTCTATTGTTCTTTTCAGGTGCACTCTTCAACAGTGGTAAGTTTAAGTTAGGCATTCCATGAGTCAATTTCAGTCTGTTTAAGGAAGATAAATCCATGGATGTACTCATGATTATGATGATTTCACCATTGTCCATAGAGCTATTGCAGAGAAAATTCATTAACCAGGTTGAAGTTTATTTGTATTCCTCAAATTTTCGGACTCCAATGTTTAAAACAATAAATAAAATACACACCCACATATGCATTTTCCTAGTCTAGAATCTCCTCATCCGTGTCTCTGGAACATGCTTTTGTGCTTCAGTGTCCATTACTACTTCCAAGTAAAGCTTACCACCGCACAGAGACAGTTAGCAAAGTTCCCCTGCCATTGCTTATTCTAAAGGGGAGGATGACTTCTCTGCACTGGAAGAACTGAGGTCTTCTCTACTTCATATTTTATATTGTCACCAGACTCATAGCGAAGAGGAGATGCACCATCAAATCCCCAAGGGAAGGGCCCTTGCCTATTCCTTGGGTGTGCCAAACAATCAAACTTATGACTAATAAGCTAATGTAGCTTGAGAGAGCTGTTTATGTGCCAGGTCTGTGGGTAAGATCCTGAATCCCTGGACTTGTGTCCAGAGTAATCTTCTCACATTAACTAATCATACAGTAATAGTTCTATTGTTCCACACTGCAGACTGCTTCTAGCACACAATCTATGGGGGACATTCTGACAAAACTTTCCTCTGCAGGTTTCCCAAATATATGTCATTTTCCTTCAAAACATATTTGTTCAATCCCAATTTCCTCAAAGTCTTACTTTGAGCCACCTAATGAGAGTTGAAAAGATCAGAGACTTCTTATTCAGAGAAGGGTAAGAAAACAGATGCAAAACACCAGAGGACAATCCCTCCCCAACCTACGTCTCTGTAATCAGCAAATTCTATAATTCTAAAAAACAGTGATGGAAAGACATGGAAAACTTTATTCCACTTTAAGTCCCCGAGAGACCTAAAGGAAATAAACAAACAAACAAACAAACAAAAACATTGTCAAATCCCTAAGTCTAAAATGCTATGGATAAAACAACATAATGAGTTAAAGCCGGAAAACAACACAACTATAATTTTACATCGATTGAGAACATTGAAGGGATTCCCTGTGACATTTACATGAATTGACCTTTTTGAGGTGGAATCTGCCCATCATACAGATTTCACCACCCTTAGCAGTTTGGACTGCTGACCAGTGCAAGATCCTTACCACCTTGTTGGAAAATTTCCTCCTACCCAGGCCTTGTCTGAATCCAAGTCAAAAGGCTGGAACAGATGAACCATGAACACCAGGAGCAGAGTCTGAGCAAAGTGTCCCTTTAGCCTTAGGGAAGATAATAAAGTTGAAGATATGGCTAGATTATCTTTTATTATACACTGATCCTTAGTTTTAGTAGTAGAGAATTCTGTAGCTTCTCCCAAATAACCGAATATTCAGTTCAGCTCATTCAGAGCAGGGGATTCTCCTGCAAGAATAAAAATAAAAGTAATAACAAACACAAACCAAATCTGCCCAAGTAGGCTGGAAAGAGACTTTGTAGATCTCTAATTCACATATTTCATTTTTTTTCCCTCAGGGTTTTCTAAAAGATCAATTAAGTACTCCTGTATAAAAACCCTTCCTTTTACCTCCTACTTTTACTTACTTTTGGGAGACTTACAGAAATGTTCACCTCTGGTTGCATTAAAAATAACATTGACTTTAAATGTCGGTATGTGGCTCTGCTTTTTTGTGTACCCTGCAGCTGGGTGTTTACTTATGATCAAGTTGTTCAAAATTACAACATTCCCTATGAAGCATGCATCAAACAAAATCTATTAAACACACAAAAAATTTATATGTAATTTATTGGTATATTTGTTTACCTTGCTATTAAAATTACATAAACTTCCCTAAACAAACTTAACAAATATGTAGGCAATGCTCAGATAATTATACTTAATTTTATATATATATATCTGAAATTGTATGTGACTAGTGATATATTTGAATATATATCTGATTAGTGATAAAATATGTGACTAGTAATGATATATATTATACATATATATAATATACTTATATATTATTTATATAATATATACATATATGATATTATGTATCACCATCTCACCAGTAAGGGGGATCTTGATTCCTGAAGAATAGGAAGTCAGTCAGTACTACTACTAATATAGATATAATATATAATATATATTATCACTAGTCATATATTTAGGTATCATCTTTATTGCAATAACCTAACATAGTAATTTGTATATCTGACAAGTTCCAAGGTAATCATTTGAAAGACTCTAAAAAATGACTGTAAAAAATGTAGAGAACATAATCCTTTTAAACTGTGTTTCTGTAGATAATGAACCTACCAAACGGAAGACAGTATCTGAATTAATCAGAACACTACAATAATTTAAATTTGTTTTGTATCAATACATTAAGTTTAGACCTTCTAATATTCTTAAATAACTTGGTGTGGTTGTGCTAATCATTGACAACTTATTAAAATAGTTTTTTTCTTATTTTTGTCAAAGAGAGAGAGACAGTGAGAAAGAGAGAAAGGAAGAATCAATTTTATTTAGTCCTTCTTGTAGTTTTCTTTGCTCTCATACTTTCTTGTGTACAAGGTGCTGAGGTTTGAAACCATGTCCTTGTGCATGCCAGGCAAGCTCTATAAACACTGAGCCACCCCTCCAGCCTGTTTTTTTTTAATTTCTTTTGAAATTTAACTTCCATGGTCTTTCTGCAACTTAATGAGATATAATTTATTTTGTCTCCTTTTATCCTGAATTTTTTTCAAGTTTCATATTTTTTTTTCTTTTTTTAAAGTTTTTAAAAATTTTTTGTTTTTTTTTTCAACATAATATTATGTATTGGAGAGGGTCATTGTTACACATTCATGAACATGAGGACATTGATCAAAGTAAGTACCGCTGATGTTAGTTCATGGTCCCCTCTGTTTGTCTATTCCCTGTTCCCAACTGCATTGATAACCCACCTACTTACTCCCGCCCTCCAGCTCTATTGATATCCCTCCCTCCTCTCTCTGCCTCCCTCCAGCTTCCCCCAACATCATAATTATGGTTCCCCATGCTTATGAAAAAATTCACCTATGTTGAGGTTATCGTGGACTTTAACACAAGACAATATTCATTATTTTATCATCCAAAACAATTTATCTTTCAGAAGCACCCAGTTTCAAAACTATAAGGTTTTATACCTCTTCATTTCCATTTATTGATGCTTCCCTTGTTTTACATTTGAAAAAAATCCTTATGGAAAATTTAAATTGAGAATAATTACCCTTCTTTAACATGATGAAGTATGTACTCTTTTTAAAGCACTTTAATTAATACATATTTGAGACTTTATTACTCCTTGCATATAGAAATGCAAGTATTAGAATTTTAACTCTTTTTTAGAGAGAAGGACAGAGAATGAATAAATTTTATTTAGTTTTTCATGTTGCACCACTTATTTCACGTTGATCAGATAACTTTTTGGTTTATCTTTTTTTCAGGTGCAGTCTTGGATATTGTCCGTAAGTTTTAGTTTGGTTTTGAATGCATCAATTTATACTGTTTAAGGAAAATAAAGCATTGGATGTTTTCTTGATGATTATTTCACCATTGTCTAGGGAATTATGGGAAGACTCAGTGCATTAGCCCAAGTGAAATTTCTATGTATTCCTCAGCATATAGTTGCTTCAGTGTTTAACATGATAGCTGACTCAGTAAAATATATACGAATATTCAATTTACTAGTCCAAGAGCCACTCATTCAAGTTTCTTTATCATGATGTTGTGCTTCAAGTTTCACCTTCCAATTCCAAATATAGATTACCACTGCACAGAAACAGACAGCAAAATGTCCCTGACATTTTTCATCCCAAAGAAGAAAATAGCCTCTCTACCCTGGAGGGCCTAGAGACAGACCCAATTCACATGCTACCATGACTAAGATTAACAGTCTCACTATAGGAAATGCACCATCAGGTCTCAAAAGGAGGCATTCATGCCCATTTCTCGTGCCTCCCAACAGTTAAAACATGAATAATAAACTATTGCATGTGAGAAATCAGTTTGAGTGCTAGGTCCATGGGTAAGGTCCTGATTCCCAGGATTTTATCCAGTATACTGTTGTCAGTTTAGCTAAACACAAAGCAATATCTCTATCTTTCCACACAGGGGCACAAAGGACTGTTTTTAACAAACAATCTTTGAGGGACATTCCAAACAATCTTTCCATTGCTGGTCCCCCAAAGTATGTCATTATCATGCAAAACAGATTTATTCCACCCCAAATTCCTCAAAGCCTTACAATGTTCAGGCACCAAATGAGAATGTAAAGACTAGAGTCTCATCTGATTCAGGCATGGGCAAGACTATGAGTGTGAATCACTTCTCCAAAACCACCTCAGCCCAGAGCTATGTAATAAGCAAGTTCTATACTTTAAAACTCAGAGACAGAAGGGCATGGACAACTGTATTCCATTCTATATCCACAAGAGAGATAAGGGAAGGAATAAAGCAGTGACAGATCCCAAGTCAAAAAACGTATGGATAAATACCATAAAGAGTAAAAGCTGGAGAATACCATAACTCTCATTGTACATAGCACATTGATTGAGCATGTTCAAAGCCTTCCCCATAACATTTCTATAAATATATATTTTCTAGTTTGATCTTGTCCAGCCTCACTCCATCCTCTGTTTTCATCCCAATCCTCCAAAACAAAATAATCCCTCTTCAACCGGTAGCAGGTGTCAGCACAGGAGTTTTCCTTCTACTACTTTGACATTGGCATTGCTCTCCAAGTGTGGGAGGATACCTAGTGTGAGAAACATGCTCATCTGTTGAAACCAAAAGAGTGGAATGAGAGACAAAGTTACAAAGAGAGTAGATTCTTTTGACAAACTTCCAAGATTGGGTGTTCATGGGGCTGTGTTCATGGGGCAGGGTTCATGAAAACCCCAGAGTGGTTCTTATGAACATATTATGCTTTACTGAGCAAGTTCATTTCACCAGGATCCTCATTGGTTGGGTGGAAGAAAGAGAAAAATTTTCCCAAATGTCACCTAGGTTTTATTGTCCCTGTAGGATTCTTAATATGTTTTTAGTAAGATATGTTGTTTTCTTTTTTTTAATATAGGGAGAGAGAGCAAGAGAGAGTATGGTGGAAAGGAAAGAGAGAAACAGTTTTATTAATATTTCATCTGGTTTTTCCAACATTTACTTGGGTATGTGGTGCTGGTGTTCAATCCCAAGTCATCCTACATGCCAGGCAAGGGCTTTAACCCTGAGATACCTTCCAGCCCCTCCCTTAGGTTTATTTAAAGATATATACCTTATTGGTCCCCACCTCCATTTATTCTATTTTGGTGGGGATGCTTTCATTGGGCGAATGCATTCTGACATATACACACCTACCACATATTTACCTAATTACTTTTACTTACTAGATAGATTTCTGTTTCTTTGGATTAGGTTGATGTCTTCCCATACCTCCAATTTTACAAACCACTCTTCAGTCGCATGGAGTTTGAGTGAGCCACACCCATAGGCCACAGTGTTATTGTGAGTTAAGTGATTGTAACACAGCATTCTGCTCTATTTCTAGTCCACTTGCCTTTTAAATAATTCAACTTTTCATTTAAGGCTAAAGGCGATTGTGAAATTGGATCTCAATTTTTGTTTCTCAAAGGTCCTCATTTCTAATTTTTATAATTTTGTTGTCATTTTCATTGTCACTCCTGTACCCATTGGTACTATCACTCATCCCAACCATATTAACTGTTTGAGGTGGAATCTCCTCATCTTAGGACTTCAACCCCCTTTAACAGGTTGGATATCCATCCTGAGGCAAGTTATTTTCCACCTTGCTTGAATCTTTTCTCCTACATAGGCCCTGAATGAATCTGAGTCACCGGGCTGGAGGTGATGATTCATGAACTCCAGGGGAGGAGCCTGATCAAAGCATCCCTTTAACCTGAGGGATAATAAAGTGGAAAATATGGCTAGTATATCATATATTATACAGTGGTCTTGAGAATCAAAGTAACAGAATTTAGAACATTATCTGGGGTAATGAGGTGATCTTGACAAATACTGTAATACCACATTACATGTGAAATATGAACAAAATAAAGGCTAATATAATGACTAAAATTTTATATGTAACATATTGTTACTTACTGGATACCTTGCCACTGAAATTACATATACACTCACTTTACAAACTTTTTGAGAACATTAATGCAAGGCTCAAAGAAAAAAATTAACTTAAATGTATACATGTCAATAATCATTTATGTGTAGGGTATCAAGCATATTGTAATAACCAAAATAATAAGTTATTTATCTAACAATTTTGAAAGTAATCACTTAAAAGCCTTTAAAATAGTTACAAAATCTATTACTTGTAAGACTGATTTTACCTATGTAATGAACCTACCATGCACAAGAAAGTATCTTGATACACGAGAAGAGAGCAATACTAGCAATACTTCACATGAGGTTTTGTATCAATATATAAAAATTTGACCTTATTAAATTTTAAATAATTATGGGTGACTGTGCTAATCATTGCAAATGTATTCACATAGCAGTTGTTTTTTGATATCTACCTTCCACCAACTTTGTGAAATGTAATTAGATATCTATTATTTTATATCCTTTCTTCTTGAGCTTTAGCACAAATTATTATTCATTACTTTACCATAACACAAGGTCTCATTCAGATGCTCACAATTTTAAATTTTGTAATAACCTGCTTTTCATTTTGCCTTGAAGCAAACCAACCCAAAAATGTTTTTCCATTCACCAGCTTATGTAACCACATTTAATAGACCCAAGTGTAATGAATTTTAGTGAATATATTAGGAACAACTATAGCAGACCAGAGTGCAGTTTTGGAACATATTGGTGTCAGTTCATTTATTTAAAAGATATAACAATCCATAAGTTCCTCAGGAAAACATTTCTAAAGAAAAGAAAATTTGACAACATAGGAACTTTTCTTTTTTCCTTATGCTCTCTAGGTCCAGAAATTTTTGTTCACATTTTTTTGTAATATCACGTGTCTTAGTTTCCCTGTGCACCCAATCCACTTTACTGAACATTTCTTATGGACTCTGAAAACACAATATTCTCATTCCTGTTGCTGATATTCCTGTATTTTATGCACCATTTCTTTTCTTTTCCTAACTTTCCTTATACTCTCCTCTGAATAAGAGTTCAACTGTTCTATATCCCCTGTGGGGGATGGGATATCCAGGTAGAGTAGTCCAACACTGTGGGGTGGTTTGTGTCTCCTTTTCCACTGGTCTTCTAATTCACGTGCACACAGCATTCGAGACAGGCCCCAAGGTTATGAAATACCACCTGTCTAAACCTAAAGAATGGACTGAGAGAAAAAAGATAAAAGGATGGATTTTCTGTGGTGAAAAACAGGAGTACACTTAATTTTGGTTTGTGTTTTTTCACATTCATTATAAGAGAAGAAAGTTGGAATGTAATAAGTTGTGTTGTTGTCAAATACACAACAGTGTATTCTTAAACTGAACACTTTCCTCTTACCTCTCACTGCAGTTTTAGTAATGGAGTTGGCATATGAATAAAGCTATTCATGAGATATTAGCTAAAAGACATTTCACATGACAAAAAGTTTTTGACATGTGTTGATAGAGCCAATAATATTACACAATTCTAGCTGTGACACTGGTTTCACTCAAGTCAGCTAATCGTTTTCTCTTTTTCTGTTTTTCCCCCCAGGTTCATTGTTGAACAGTGGTAAGCTTTAGTAGATATTGCATGCATCAAGTTACACTTTTTTTTAAGGATGACAAATGCATGTTTGAGCTCATGACTATGATGATTTCACCGTTGTCTACAGAATTACGGGAGGGCTAATTTATTAACTTGGGTTAAGTTTTATGTATTTCTCAAAAATATATAAGCTTCCATGTTTTTAAACAATTACAGGCATATATATGTATATGTATACATATATATGTGTGCATATATATATTTACTTATATATGTGTGTGTTTATGTGTGTGTATGTATATACAAACACACACATATTCAATTTTCTGGTGCAGAATCCACTCATCCAAGTATCTTTCACTTGATTCTTTGCTTCAAAGTTCATTTTCCATTCCCAAATACTGCTTACCATTGCATAGACAGACAGAAAACTGCCCCTGCCATTGGTGCAACCAAAGGAGAAAATGGCCTCTCTGCCCCAGAGAAACTGGGCCTGTTCCACTTCACATTCTAACATCAATGAGTCAGCCTCACTAGAGGAAATTCACCAACTGGCCTCCAAGAGAAGACTTCTGCCCATATTTCAGGCTTCCCAAACTTTCAAAACTTATGAATGATAAACTGCGGAAGCTGGAGAAAGCTGTTTAGGTGCCAGGTCCATGGGTAAGGATCTTGTTCTCCAGGACAATGGTACAGAGCACTATTGTAACTTCGACTAATCACATAGTAATGGTTTTAACCTTCCTTACTGTGGCACAGAGGAAAATTATAGTGCACAATCTTTGAAGGATATTCTGACTAAAATTTTCCATTGCAGAACATTGAAATATATGTCATAGTCATGAAAAATATATGTATTCCATACCAATTTCCTCAAACTCTTCCTTTGTTCTGGCACTAAATTAGAATTGTAAAGAACAGTGTCTCATAGGAGAGAGTGGAGGGATGAAGAGAGAATTAATTGTATTCAGTTTATATCTTGTCTTTGTTCTTCTGACAAATTTGTATGTGATGCTGTGGTCTGAACCTGGATCCTTGTGTTTGTTAGGTAAGTGCTCCCACTGCTGAACCACTACTCCAGGCCTTGCTCAACCTTTTTAATGAAATGCACCAAAAGTCTTACTTCTAAAAACACACATTAGTATTCTTTTAAAGCCTGCTTTATAAAGAGAAAGGTACAGTGAGAGAGAAAAAGAAAGACAGGACCAAATTTATTTAGTTTATCATGTGGCTTTCATTGCTCTGACACTTCATAGTATGTGATGCTGGTGTGGTTCAAACTTGCATCCTTGAACATAGCAGGCAAACAACTTAAACACTGAGACACCACTTCAGCCCCACACATGTTAGAATTTTAGGTGTTTTGATAATAGCCATTCGAACTGGCATGTTATGCTTGTTCTTTGTGGTATTGGTGTGTGTTTCCCTGATGGATAATGATGCTGAGTAGTTGTGTTGTACATTATGTTTGCTTATTTTGCTTACTTTTTTGTTTGTTATTTGTAATTCTTGAAGAGGAACTTTAATTAGTTCAGCTACAATGAGAATTCTGGTCCAATGTCACTAGACTGGTCTTCAGGGACTCAAAAGAACATTAGGGCTTACATAAATGAGGGTAAGGGTAAGTTTGAGGGCTTTGCAGAGTTGCAAAATCAGGATATCTTTATCGGGTGTGCTCCACTCATCCTTATCTCTAGATTGGTCTAGCAGGGCTTTGTCTAAAAAATGAAGTTGTTGAGGGCTGGGTGGCAGTGGCCTCCTCTCATGCCATGAGGTTTAAATAATTCAACTTCCTCACCCCTGAAAAAAAAAATTCAACTTTGTTCTTAAAATCCAAGGTTTAATGGAGCAACTAGAAACATGCTAAGTGGAAGCAGGTATCAACACAGCAGCACCTTCTAGTACTTCTAGTACTTTGATACTGGTTTATTTCTCCAAGTTTAAGAGATTTCATAATATGAGAAACATGCTCGCCTATCAAAACCCAAAGAAAGAAAGAGAGACAGAAGTTGCAATGAAAGTTAGAGTTTATTGACTCACTTCCAAGCCTGGGTATTCCTGGAGGGTGGATCATGAACACTGCAAAGATTTTCCAACCAGCATTTTATCCCTTAATGAGCAAGGTCATTCACTGGCTGGATAGTAGGAGGAAGAAAGTCTTCTACAATGTCCCCCAGGATTTACTGTCTCCTGTAGGATTATTAATATTTTTAGTGAGATAGCTTTAAGATATATATATATATATATATATATATATATATATATATATAGAGAGAGAGAGAGAGAGAGAGAGAGAGAGGGGAGATGGAGAGAGGTGAGAAAGGAAAAAAGAATCAATTGTTAATTTTTTTTTAGCTGGTCTTTCCCAACAGTTTACTGTGCATGTATTGCTGGTGTTCAAATCCAGGTCCTCCTTCCTTCACTGCAAGTGCCTTATGGCTGAGATACTACACAGCCTGTCCTTTAGGGATATTTAGATAATCTTTATTTTTTCTCACTGCCTTTGTTCTTTTGTGGTGAAATGTTTACTTTGGGTGAATGTATTAAAAATCATCTTTACATACTAAATATTTGCCATAGTATTTACCTTCTAAATATTTATTATATCTTAGTAAAGTTTTCTATCTTTATGTTTCATATTCCCCTCTTCCCCCACTTCCTATTTTTCAAAGGTCTATTCAGGTGCATGGACCTTGAATCAGTTACATCCATAAGTCATGATGTAATGCAAGTTAACTGAGTTCCCCTGTATGGATTGTGTGCATTCTGCACTCCCTATGTGTTCATTCTCTTTAGTGTGTATTTGTGAACTTCCTGTGCTCCATCTATGTGCAATCCTCCTTCCTGTGGTTTCTTGCACACCTTTAGTTTCCTTTGTACTCAAGTGCGTTTGTGGAGAATTCTTTCACACTCTCACTTCTGTGTTTGTCTTACAATCAGTGTTTTATCTGCTGCTGTGCAAGGTCCTTCTCAGGCTCCCCAGTGGCTGAGTAATATGCTGTTTGTTTGTTTGTGATATTCCTGAATTTCACCTAGGTTTTTATTGTAGTCTATATTGTCATTTAATCAGACATTAATTTTCTTCCCTTTGTTCACTTGTGGTGGGAGAATCTTCTACGGGTGCATGTGTTTTGACACACATTCAACTCTTACTTCTTTATGTTTGGTGTTGTGTGCATTTATCACTTATAACTTGCAATTCCACTCTGTTTCCCCACAGACAGATTTTCTTACACTTGAAGTTCATATGAAGGCTAAATACAATATTCTGAATACAATAATTTGCATGTTTTATATGCTAGTACTCATTATATGCACTTCCTACCCTATTTTCTTTTTTAAAAAATGAATTTTCAAATTTCTCTTTTGACAAGGCTCCATGTATCCTAGAGGTGATATTCATTTGTTCGCACTTTGATTATTTCTCCTCTATGTGTATTTTTCAATACTGTGTGGGAGCTTAAGTGATTCTTTTATTCCATGATTAAACCTGTTGCTGGGGCTCTCAATTAAGTAAGTTCTTTCAAGCTAATTTTTTATAGGATTATAATTTCTAATGATGCTGCTGCTACTAGTTCCTCCTGTTCCTCTTCTCACAGTCCTTGTCCGGCTCTTCCTCCTCTGCTTTCTTCCTCTCCGTTTCCTTCTCTTGCTTCTACCTCTTTCCCTTCTTCCTCTTCTTCATCTTCTTCCCCATTTCTCTTCTTTTATTCCTCTTCACCTTCTCCTTCTTATTTTCTTCTCCTCCTAATCCTCCCCACTTTCTTCTCTTCTTCTTCTCCTGCATGTTCTTCCTCTTCCTCTTTATGGTCCTTCTCCTGCTCCCTCTTCTTCTTGTTCTCTACTCCTTTTTCTTCTCTTTCTTCTTCTTTTCTGTGTATTTTCTCCTTCTTTTCCACTTTCATCTCCTTGTGATCCTTCTTCTTCTCTTTTATCTTCTCTTCCACCTCTTCCTCCTCCTGCTTTTCATCCTCCTTCTCTTTCTCCTCTTCCTCCTTCTGCTCCTTTTAATGATTTATATGGCTTTGTTGAATATGTGTCTTTCATTTCTATTCTATTTTTTGTTTCACTTTATTGATGTTCTATATAATTTCTTCTAAATATTTTGACAGATATTTTGTCCAGTTCCTTTATTTCTTTTTTTAGTGTGTCCCTTGCTTTTAAAATTTTATGTGGCTTTTCATGTATTCTGTAACTCGTATGGATGTCTGTTGGCATGTGTGAAAGGATTCATCTACAGTTTACACTAACTGGTTTCAATAGGGAAATGATTTCCCTGTTGGTAGAAAACACTGCTTCCAATTCAGGCAATCACAGATCACTGTATGCACACATCTCTAGTTTCTGAGTTCACTGTTTGTCAGCATCGCATCAGCACAAGACCATGGGTACTCACAGTGGCTGTGAGGAAGGTCAGGGATGTAAAGATCAAGACTGCTGGCATCTCTTTATTTCTTTTCATGCACATAAATTTGCATGCTGTACACACTAAGGTGAGGCATCATCCTGCAACATCCTGGGGAAGCCAAGAGAAGCAGAATGGCTGTCTTCACCTCCTGTGTTCTACCTGAGGTGCCAAGGAAAGTGACAGGGACAAATGAGTCAGACATCTAAGGAAATCCAAGAAGCAGTCTTATTCAAAATGGTACAGTTGCTCCAGCACACTTAGATGGCCCTGAGCTTGAAACCTTTTACAGTTTTGCATTCAGTGACAGTGGGAGGTCACAAAACATTTAAATATTTGTTTTTCTCCTTTTGTCACGCCAGACAGCAGTTTCACATGTTTTTACCAAAGGGAACAGAAATAAAATCTTCTGCACAGAGTGTTGTTCTCTAGGGTGAAGGTTCATCCCATCACTCAAACCCTTGTAAGATAAGCACAGCACAGAACTCTGTTCCAAAGAAAGTTGCAAAATACAGCCAACATCTGTGTAAATCTGCAAAGATTTTGATGACAGAAGCCACTTTCATTAGTTTATAGTTACATTGTGACCTCAGTTTACGGAGGGGCCTTGAAACCCCTTCACCAGGCTTCTTCTCTTATACTGAATATACTCTTTAAATAATGGAGCTATTCTATGGTCCAAAACATCCAGTCTCATATGGCCAAAGATCATTTACTTTTAAATAATATACTAAATCAGTATTCAACAATAGTTGCAGTTCCTTTGTATTTCATCTTTTGAGCTAATATTTCCCTGTTTTATTTTCAGATGCATGGACTAAGGTATTTGGTAAGTTTTAAACGCATTACATACTCAAATCCATGGGTGTGCATATAAATATAATAATGTTTGCATTCTAGAGGAAATGCCTATAGGGGCTAAATATGATCTCGACAGAAGTAGGCATGTTTTCCTCAGAAAGCATAATCTGTAGCATTTATGATTATCATATATCCAGAGCTCTAAGATCATCAAGTTCTGTGATTCTAAAGTACAGTAAGATTTATGAACAGACCACTTTATTCCACTCTCATTCCAAAAGACAGATAAAGAAAATAGTAAAGGGGTAACAGATCCCAAATCTAAAAATCCATGGGAAAAAACAACATGAAGAATTAGAGCTGTAGAACAACATGATTATCACTGTGCATTGGCTGAGCACACTGGAGGGCTTCCTATTACTTTTCCATCCACAGCTATATTCCATGTTGATCTTGTCTGTCCTCTCTGTATCCTCATTTCTCCTTCTTTCCCTCCCAATCTTGGGGTGGGTCTATACAAATGGGAATAGAGTCTGCCACCTATGATGCATGTCAAATCAAAGTATAGGGGGACACTCATTCTCCATGGGGACACTTACTTGTAATATTACAGATTGTTTTACTCCATAAGACTCTCAGAAGAGGAAGACCTCATCCATTTATCATAGCTCTTGAGAAGTAACTTTTGAAAATTTTGCTTCTGATACAAATAAATGGGTGTGGGTACCAATTAGATAAGCAGAACTAATCATACAAGAAAGTATTATTTTAGACACAGGGGATATGAAGTGAATTTCATGAGAAAAAAGAAGTGCTCAGAAAAAAACAAAATTTCTGTGTGAAAAAGAAAGTTCTGGTCATAATGATTTTAACTAAGTACATGTGGAACAATTATCAGACCAGAATGCAGTTTTGTAATGAATTGGAATCAGTCCATATATTTAAAGGATGTAAGAACCCATGAGTTCCTCGTGAAAACATTCTTTATTTTCAGTTTTTAAATTATTTTATCCATGCAATTTAGTTATAGATAGCATTGGAGTTCATTATGACATGATCGAAAATGCATGAAATGGAATTTGATCACCTAAAAAATCTATACTTGAACTTCTTTCACAAAATCAAATTACTTGCCAACCCTGAGTCTTTATCAGGCAAACAATGGCAATTATCCCTGTATGGGGACACAAGAGCCCACAGCTCCACCAGGCCCTTCCGGCATTAAAGATATCTCTCTAGCACCAGAAGCATTTGAATTTGAGAACTCAGAATTAAGGTCCAAAACATTTTTTGATAAACCAACCTACAATGTTAAAAGTCAGGGTGATGGAATAGTGGAATAGTGGCAGGCAAAGACCACAGGGGACTGTTATAGAAGCTGGTCATACAGGTGTGTTCAGAACAAGAAAATTTCCCAGAGCCATACAGTTGGGATTTATACACATTGTTATGTTCAGAAAAATTGTTTCTATTAATAATGAATTCACTCTTTTTAGGAAATATGAATGCTTTGAAGATACATTTCCAGAATGTATTTCACTTGCAACTTTCCCTTAGAGTTATCTGCTAGAAAGACATTAGCCAGTTTCTGGGCTTCCTAAATCACTTCCTGTTTCTTAAACTTTCAAAAGAGATCCTGGGAAAGCAGTCCATATCCAGCCTCCAGGCCATCCTAATTATAACAAGGGATTAGCCAATTTCCAATTATCAGATACTTTTTTTAAAAATTAGAAGTATATAGAGATACAATTGAGGGGAAAACATTATAAAAAAAAAAATAAACTGACTTCTCAAAGTATCTAAGTCTAATGCTCACTTCACTCCCTTACTTGAGATACCAGCCTACCGGGGCATTTACAGGGCTGCTTGCTGCTCAGGGCCACTCACTGTGGTTTTACTAATGAAGCTGGTCTATAAAAATAATATTCATAAGGTATGTAGCAAAAGGCCTTCTCGCATGACCAAAGATCATTGATGTATACATAGTAGACCAAATAAAGTGTTTCCAACCTTAGCTGAACCACTAATTTCACTCTGATCAGAGAATCTTTCTTGTTTATATGTTTATTTATTTATTTGGCTACACTCTTCAAGGACAGTGGTGAGTTTCAGTTAGGCATTGCATGCATCAATTTCACTCTATTTAAGGAAGATAAATTCATGGATGTGCTCATGACTACGATGATCTCACCATTGTCTATGGAATTATGGAGCTAAGTTCATTAACCTGGGTGTTATCTTTTTTTGTAATCTCATATTTTGAAGGGAGAAAGAGAGATATGGAGAGATAGAGATGGAGAGAGAGAGAATCAGTTGTGTTTATGTTTTCATCTGATATGTATTTCTCCAATGCTTATATGTGCATGTGTTCCTGGGTTTAGAGCAAGTGTCCTCACACATGCCAGGCAAGCACCAAACACTCAGCAACTGATCAGCCTAATCCCCTTGTTTTAAAACACTTTAAGATAACTGTAAGGAAACTCTCTTGCTATTTCTGAATCTAAATAAGACATAGCTTTCAGGCTTGCATAAATAAGGGCTGTAGGGCTTTATTGGTCCACAGGCTGAAGCAGCCCCCCTGAAATCACCATCCAGGGACTTCTCTACTCTGAGGAAATGTATCCTTTCTCATTAGTTCTTCCAGGTCCTCCTGGTCACTTTGCCAGGAATCCTCTTCAATGTTTTTATGATTGTTATAGAGTACAGGGAGCTGAAACTCCCAACTTCAGTTCTTCCGTTACGATGAAGCTGATGCAGCTTGTGAAAGCTGTTTCAGTGCTCGGTCCATAGGTAAGGATCCCTTTTTCCATTGTACTGTTGTCAGTTTCACTAATCACCTAGTAATAATTCTAACTTTCCACAGTGCAGGACAGAGAACTATTTATAGCACACAATCTTTGAGGTACATTCCAGGCAAGACTTTCCACTACAGATCCCCCAATTACATGGAATTTTCATTCAAAAAGTATTTGTTCCATTCATTTTCTTCAAACTTTATTCTGGCACCAAATGATAAGTATAAGGACCAGGGTCTCGTTGGATTCAGACATGGAACAGACTACAGGTATGAGTCACCTGAGGAAAAACCTCTTTAGTCCAATAAACACCCATGATAGCAGCACTAATTCATTCATTAGGACAGCTTTTCCATCACCTAACCACCTAGTAACACTTCTACCTTCCAACACTACTGCATGAGGACTGTTTCAAGTACATGTATTCTGGGACACATTTTGACCAAATTCACCCCTGGTCTCCCAAAGTAATGTTTTTCTAATACAAATACATTTATTCCATCCTAGTAACCCTAAAGCCTTTACATGTAGCAACATCAAAAGAAAATACTAAGATCAGAGACTTGGATGTGTTTTATGTGGTGAGGGAAAGAAGGATTTGGCTGGAGCTCTTCTCTGACTTGTGAGCTTCAAGATTAGAAGCCCAGCAACAACTAAGTGTCACAGAAAAGAAGGCCGGATGAACAACTAAATAAAAGTTGATTCTTTCTCTCTCTACTTTTCTCTGTCTCTTTCCTTATCTCTTAAAAAAGAAGCATACGATTTCAGTTTTTTCTTTTTTATCAAATAAAGGAATACTAGAAGAAAATAAATTACATTAATTTTCTTATTTTGGCAGTAGCTGAACAGTCCACCCCCAACATATTTAAGACAGAGGTAGAGTGAGAGAGAGAGAGAGAGAGAGAGAAAGAATCAATTTTTATTTAGTTTTTTTCATGTAACTATCTTTGCTCATAATCTTCCTTGAGTATGACGTGGTGCTGGGATTCAAGCCTGCATCCTCCTGCATGCCAAGGAAGTACAGCAACTGCTGATTCAGTGCTCCAGCCCCATTTCTGTCCTTTTTGATTATTCTAGAAAGACAAAATCCTTAGAAAATGTCTATATGAAGGCTTCAAATAAGGGGGATGGTTATGCTTTTGATTAGGAAGGTAGAATGCTTCAGTGGTATGGTAGTCAAATAGACAACAATGCATCCTTATTACACTAAGAAAATTTCCTCTTACACACACAGTGTGGTTTTAGTAATGAAGCTGTCATATGGAAATAAATATTCATAAGGTAAGTACCTGAAAACCATCTCACATAGCCAAAGATTATTGACACATACATGGCAGAGGAAATAAAGTATTATCCAAGCTTAGTTGCCCCACTGTTTACACTCCAGTCAGCTAATACTTTTTTCTATTGTTCTTTTCAGGTGCACTCTTCAACAGTGGTAAGTTTAAGTTAGGCATTCCATGAGTCAATTTCACTCTGTTTAAGGAAGACACATCCGTGGATGAACTCATGATTATGATGATTTCACCATTGTCCATAGAGCTATGGCAGGGAAAACTCATTAACCAGGTTGAAGTTTCTATGTATTCCTCAAATTTTATGAGCTTCATTGTTTAAAACAATAACCAATTCATAAACCACACACACACACATACACACACACAGAAACACACACACACACACATATTCAATTCCTCGTCATGAATCTACTTAGTGGATACTCTGTCACATGATTTTGTGCTTCAGTGTCTGCTTCTGCATTCAAACGCAGCACACCACTCCACAGAGATAGTTAGCAAACTGCCCCTGCCATTGCTTATCACAAAGAAGAGGATGACTTCTGTTTGCTGGAGGCATTAGGGTCTTCTCCACTTCACTTTGTACCATCACCAGACTCACAGCTCCACTACAGAAGATGCACCATCAGGTCCCCAGAGGAAGAGCCCTTGCCCATTCCTCAGGCCTGCCAAACAATCAAAGGTTTGACTAATAACCCACTGTGGCTTGAAAGAGATGTTTAGGTGATAGTTCCTGGGCTAAGATCCTGAACCTCAGGACTTGTGTCCAGAGTATTGATGTCACTTAAGCTAATCATCTTGTAATGGTTCTACATTTTCACACTGAGGCCTAGAGGACTGTTTCTAGCACACAAACTTTGCACTGCAGGTCCCACAGATATATATCATTTTCAAGCAAAATGTATTTATTCAATCCTGAATTCCTCAAAGCCTTATTTTATTCTGGCACTAAATGATAAGTGTCAATTCCAGAATCTCATCTCATTCAGATACAAAGAAGAAAACAGGAGTGAATCACCTGAGGACAATCCCTTCCCAAAACAGAACTGTGTAATCAGAAAGATATTCTTCTGAAATACAGTGATGGAAGGGCGTGGACAACTTTATTCCACTCTAAATCTATGAGAGAGATTTCTGTAAGTCAAGAAACATTACTGTACAATGACAAGATTGCATCTGTTGTACTTATTTGTCCATATAAAGTTTCAAAAATTTAGCAAGTTAATCAATTTGAAATTCTTTAATCTCTTTTATTTTATTTTTATTTTTTAAAAGAGAGATGGACAGTAAAAAAGAGAGAGGATCAATTGCTATTGAGTTTTTCACATGGCTTTCATTGCTCTGACACAATGTGTACGTGGGTGCTGGGGTTTGAACCCGTGTACTTGCGCACGCTGAGCAAAGGCTATAACCACTGCACCACTGCTCTAGCCTCTGACCAGGACCTTTAATGACATTAGGTCTACCCTATTTCAGAGCCATGTTAGTAGGGAATAGTGTGAGAGGCAGGTCATTATATGATGCAAGGTGGTGCTTGTGACAATGATGACATACATGTGAAACATGAATCAAAGAAAAGAGAATATGCCACCAACATTTTATATGTAAATTATTGGTACATTTGTTTTACCTTGCTAGTTAAATTATATAAATTAATTTTTAAAAAACTTAAAGAATACTTAGGTAAGGCTCAAACAAATAGATTTAATTTCAGATGTATATATCACTGTTCCCATATATTTAGTATATCAGCTATATCATAATAGCCTAAAATAATAAGTTTTCTTATCTAATAATTTCCAAAGTAATCTTTGAAAAACTATAAAATACATAAAGAATCTAATTCTTTCAAGACTGAGTTTCCCTAAGTAATGAACCTACCAAACACAGGAATATACCTTGATAGATAAGAACACAATACTTTACATTTGCTTTAGTAACAATACATTATAATTTGACCTTTTAAAACTACTTAAAATTATTTACATGGCTGTGCTAATAATCATTGCAAACTTAATCACATACCCAGTTTTTTTTCTTTTGAGATTTATCTTCCACAAACTTCTTTAACTTAGTTAGATATTGTTTGCTTTCTTTGTGTCCTAAATTTTAACACAAGACATTATTTATTACTGTATCATACAAAATTTTCTCTTCCAGAAGCACACAATTTCAAACTACAAGATTTCCTATTTCCCATTTTCCAGTTGTTGATGCTTCCTTTGGTTTACATTTTGAAACATTCCATATGAAAATTTTGAATTAGACTAATTATCCTTATTTTATACAATGAAGTATTCTATTTATAGTATTTAATTAATAAACAGATAAAATTTTTCTCTCCTTGAATATAAAATACATATGTTAAATATTTAACTCTTAATAACCTCACTTTTCATTTTGGGCTTGAAGCAAAGTTATCTTAAAATGATTTTTCATTTACTAACTTATATAACCACATTTAATAGACCCAAGTATGTATTATCTTTTGGAATTTAAGAAGGCAAGAGCACTTATTTTGAAATTTATCAGTTGATGTTTTAGTATTTTAATTTTGCAACTTAATCACATCTAACAATCTAGGTTAGAAATGTTTATCCCATTTATGTAAAATCTAATATAAACACTTTAAATTAGGTTACCATGAAAATTATATTTCAGACAAGTCTAATTTACACTTTTCTCAGTTACTCTGCCAAAGGAAAGTTCTTAATAGCAATGCACAATATTTTATATATGTTATAAAAGCAATGTTATTTTCTTTAAACCAGATTATATTTTTCATTATATTTTTATAGATTGAAGGGTTTTGTTGTTATCCCCTTGGTATTCAAAGGTATAATTAAAAAATAATATTTCTTTGAATCACTAACCACCTGTAAAAATGGGTAGCATAGAAATTTTAAAGAACCTTTATACTAACCAATTCAAATTAATTTTTCGGAACTGAAAACACAGGTTGTCACAGACTTACAGTGTCACTCTCACTTGGGGGTGGGCGGGTGTGTTGAGTTGGGAATAGAGACTGGCAATCACGATGCAGGATGAAATCAAGGTTACAGTGGCCACTGATTCATGATGGGGTACATTTAGTTCTAGCATTATAGTTTGCTTCAATCAGTAAGACTTTATGAAGGAGAGGATATCATTTCTTTACCTGTGGTTATGAGTGGTAATTCTTAATAGTTTGCCTATGAAACAAAAACAGAGAGGGAATAAACCTCCTATTATGTAGACAAAACTAAACACAACAAAATACATAATTTTAGACAAGGGGGACCTAATGTGAATTTCATGAGACTAACCAAATGCTCAGAAAGAAATAATATTTCTGTACAAAAAAGGAATGACATGGCCATAATGATTTTAGTCGATGCCTGTGAAATATCTACATCAGGCTGGTACATCTTTGGAACAGATTTGAGTCAGTCCATATATTTAAAGATGTAAAAGCCCATGAGTACCTTGGGAAAACATCCCTAAGCAAAAGAAGATGTGATAAGATGGGATCTTTTTCCTTAAGATCCCTAAGCCCAGAATTTTTGTTTGTGATGTTTTTTTCGTTGTTTTTTTTTTTTTTTGTAGTTTCTTGAATCATTGTTTCCTATGAACCCAATCCCCCTTACTGAGATTTCTTGTGCACTTGGAACACACAGTGTGCTCATTACCCATTACTGTGTATTTGTGAACACCCTGTGCTCACTCTGTGTCCAGCCTCCTATACTAGAGGGTTTTTTCATGAACCAATGCTCTCCCTCTCTTCCATCTCTGGGCTTCACCTCCTGGGACAGCAGAACTATGAATCGGAACTCAACACTCACTTCATGTCCAGGATGCATCACAATCACATTTATTTTAACTTTGAAATTTCTCAACCAAAAATTTGTACTCCTAGTCCAGTTATCCTGACTCTTAGCACATGATCAGTTCAATCATTGTTTATACTCTTTTTTGTTACCCAACCCTGCTTCTTGTTCCTAATGTTCCTTTCTTTCTCCTCTGAACAAGTCTCAGAGTCCTCTTTGGTCTCTGTGGAGCAGGAAATATTCAAGCACAGCAGTTCAAACAGTGTGCAATGATTTCTGCCTCCCTTGCATTGGTTTCTGAATCCATGCGGGAGCAAAAATTTCAGGCAGGCCCCCATGTGGCAAAAGACACTCACTGTCCAAACATAAAGAATAAACTGAGAAAAAAAAAAAGATGAAGAGAATGGATTGTCCTTGGTGAAGAATAGCAGGGCACTTCATACTGTGTTTGTGTTTTGCACATTCAGAAATAATAGAAGAAGAAAAAGTGACATTTATTTTTCTTCAGCAAAAGTAGAAAAACCAAATACATTCTCTTTGTGATTGTAAAAGGTAAGTGAAAATCTCTAGACATTCCTTCAATCACCTAAATATACTGTCTGTGAACAATTAAAATGTACTTATGTTGAGTACAAAAGGTCAGTAAGTAGCCTTCAGAGAGGGGGGTGTTCTTCAGAATGGATAGTTAGAATGCTTCAGTGTTGTGGATGTCACATTCACAAAAATGTATCCTCTTACACACTCGCTGTGGTTTCAGTAATGGAATTAGTAGATGGGTAAAAATATTTATAAGGTATTTAGCTAAAAGCCATATCATATGACCAAACATCATTGACGTATATATGGTAGAGCAAATTAAGTATTAATATACCCTTGTTGTACCACCATTTTCACTCTGTTTAGATATTTTTTCTTTTCTTTTTTTCAGGTGCAATCATGGATCTCAGCCGTAAGTTTTTGTATGGCATTTCATATGTCAATTTACACTCACTTTAAGGAAGATAAAACTATGGATGTGCTCATGACTATGATGCTTTCAGTGTTGTCTAGAAAATAATAGGAGTGCTAAATTCATTAACCTGGGTGAAGTTTCTATGTATTCCTCATAACACAGGAGCATCAGTGTTGAAGATGATAATGGAATCTATAAATATATAGAGAGAGATATAAAATTTCCTAGTTCAGAATCTACTCATTACTCACCCAAGATTCTTTAACATGATTTTTTGCTTCAAAGTTCACTTCCATTTTCAAATACAGGTTATAATTGCACAGAGACAGGCAGAAAAATACCCCTACCATTGATTAACCCAATGAAGAGAATGGTCACTCCGCCCTGGAAGGATTGGGGCCTGCTCCACTTCACATTCAGACATCACCAAGACTCAGCTCCACTAGG
This sequence comes from Aplodontia rufa, assembly GCA_004027875.1. NCBI lineage: Eukaryota > Metazoa > Chordata > Mammalia > Rodentia > Aplodontiidae > Aplodontia > Aplodontia rufa. The sequence continues at coordinate 24,980 of PVKS010010091.1, read as the reverse complement.
GGAAATATACAATAAGGTCCCTAAAGGAAGGGGCCTTGCCCACTCCTCAGATATTCCAAACCATCAAAATATAAATAATAAGCTGTTGTAACTTGTGAAAGCTGTTTGAGTGCTAGGTCCATGGGTAAGGATCCTGATCCCCAGTGCTTTTTTCAAGAGTACTGTTGTCACTTTAGCTAATCATGTAGTAACAATTCTACCCCTTCACATTGCAACACAGAGGACTCTTTATAGCACACGATCTTTCAGGAAAATTCAGACCAAGACTTTCCACTACAGGCCCCTCAATTATATGTCATTCTCATGAAAAACACATCTGTTCCCTCCACTTTCCTCAAGCCGACTATGTTCTGGCACCAAATGAGAAGTGTAAGGACCAGAGTCTCATCTGATTCAGACGTGGATAAGACTACAGGTGTGAATCACCTGAGGCAAAATGTCCTCAGCCCAGAGCTCTGTAATGAGAAAGTTCAGTACTTCTAAAACACAGAGACAGAAGGACATGGGCAACTTTACTCCACTCTATATCCACAAGAGAGATAAATGGTGACAGATCCAAAGTCTCAAATCCTATGGATAAAATACCATAAAGAGGTAAACCTGGAGAATAGCATAATTCTCTTTGCAAATTGAGCATGTTCAAATACTTCCCTGTGAATTTTCCATATATGCATATTTTCCACTTTGGTCTTATCCAGCCTCACTCTACCCACATTTTTTCATCCAACCTTCCCTACTAGTAAAATTCCTCTTCTGTATTCACTCCAACTTTTTAATACAGGGAACCAAAATCTGTCTTCTCCAAACACACATTGGAGTTTTTAATTCTGGATGTTTTGTTAAGGGTCATTCTAATTGGGAGGGGTGTGTTTTCCTTGTAGAATTGATGTGCATTTCATTGATGGCTAATGATACTAAATAGTTTTGGTTTACTTTATATTTATTTGCTGTGATTTGTTTTGTTCTGCTTTGTTTTCTTGAAATTATTGTAGAAGAACATTAATAAGTATAGCTACAATGAGCTCCCAGGGGCCCAATGTCCTTAAACCTGGGTTCAAGGACTCACAAGGCCTTTAAGGGTTTATACACAGGAGAATGCTGTTAAGATTTATAGCTTTGCATGTTTGCAAAATCAGGAGATATTGATCAGGTGTAGCCTGCAAAATCTTATCTCTAGATTGATCAGGCCAGGCCTTGTCCTATCAGGAAGTTGCTGAGATCTGAGTGTGAGTGACTTACTCTCATTTCATGAGGTTTCCAGATCCAATCCTGTGCACGGAACTCATGGTGTCATAGAGCAAGAAGATAGATTCTAGTTGGAAAAACAAATCAGCACAGAAGAAGTTGGCTTCCTAATACTTCGATCCTAGTGTATTTCTCTAGGGGTGGGAGGTTTCCTAGTGTGAGAAACCTGTTGAAACTAAAAGAGTGGAATGAAAGACAAATTTACAAAGAAAGTCAGATGCTATTGACAAATTTCCAATACTGGGTGTTCATGGGTGGGGTTCATGTACACCCCAGAGTGATTCCAATAAGCATATTATCCCTTACTGATCAAGGCTATTCTCCAGGATCCTCATTATCTGTGTTATAGAAGGAGAAAAATGTTCCAAAATGTCACCTATGATTTACTGTCCCTGTACAATTATTAAAATATTTTTAGTGAGATATGTGTTTTCTGTCCTAAAAAAGGGAGAGAATGCAAGAGAGAGTATGGTGAAAAAGGAATCAGAGAAAAATTTTTATTTTTTCATCTGGGTTTTCTAACACTTGTTTGTGTATGTGGTGCTGGTGTTCAATCCCAAGACCTCCTACATGTAAGGCAGGGCTCTACTGCTGAGGCAGTGCTCCAGCCTCTCCCTCGGGTTTATTTAAAAATATATAGCATTATTTTTACCCACCTCCCTTTCTTCTATTTTGATGGGGATATTTTCCTTGGGTCAATGTATTCTGACATGTACACAACTACCACACATTTTCCTAAGTTCCTTTTTTTTATACTAAAGAGATATCTACTTCTATGGGTCAGGTTGATCTCTTCTCACACTTCTGAGTTCACAGGGGACTGTTCAGTGACATGGAGTTTGAATCAGCCCACATCCTGAAGCTATGATGCAATTGTGGGTTAAGTGATTGTAACATTTAATTCTTTGTTTCTGGTCTACTTGCCTTTCACACAATCCAGTTTTACATTTAAAGCTAAATACTCTTTTCTGAAATTGGATTGCCAGACTTCATATTTCTCACGGGTCCCCAGTTGTAATTTTTATAACTATTCAACTCATTTTCAACATAACTCCTGTATCCACTGGTACTGTTATTCATCCTAGCTGTATTAACTGTTTGAGGTGGATTCTGCCCATCATAAACACTTCATCCTCCTTTGGCAAAGTGGACAGACGTTCAGTTGCGAGGTCCTTTCTACCTTATTAAATCTTTTCTCCAATGTAGGCCTTGATTGAATATAAGTCACCAGGCTGGATGTTATGACTCATGAACTCAAGTGGAGGAGTCTGATTGGAGTCCATTTAATCTGAGGGACTATGAAGTGAAAAATATGGCTAGTGTATCTTTTATTAGACAATGGTCTTTAGTTTCAATGTTAGGGAATTCTTTAGCTTCTCCCAAGTAATGGAGTGTATAGAGCATTTCACAATAAATATCAGGACTAGATGATACTACCAACAATAATAAAATATTTTTAAAAATCATAAAAATAGATCAAGTCTACCTATGTAGGAGGTAAGGTGGCTTTGTAGGTCTCTAATTGACTCAGATCAAATTTATTTCTATTGTGTTTTCTATGAGATTAAATAGGCCATCCTCTATGAAAACCCTTCCTTTATCACCTACTTTTACTTACTTTTGGAGGACTGATACACATGTGCACCTCAAGTAACATTAAAAGAAGAATTTTCTGGCTAAAGCAGTGGAACAGTGTTTAAAGTGTTTGTTTGGAATGCATAAGGTCTGCAGTTCAAATCCCAGTACCACACACAACTATGTGTTGGAGAAACAAAGGCCAGCTGAAAAAATAAATATAGTTTTCTCTCTCTCTCTCTCTCTCTGTCTTTTAAAAAACAGAAAGAACTATCATTTCACATTTTAAATGTCCAAAATGTCCACATGTGGCTCTGCTTTTCATATACATTGCTGCCCAGTGTTTACAATCAATTTGTTCAAAATTGTCCTTTCAATCCATTGTTGAGTCAGCTGAGATTTTCAATTATCTTTTAGGGAACATGTGGAAAGCTTCCTGTCTCCACTAGCTTTCTCATACTATTTAAGTCAAATGCAGGTTGGCACAGGGTCTTGCTCATCACATGTGTCTTACAGTGGAAGCGTCAGAGATTTCTCCTTCTCCAATGACCCTCACATTTGCAGAATAAACACTGGCTGATTTCCTGTTCTCCAGGGTCTTGAGGATCCACCTGTTTGGAAGGTCAATGACTCAATAGAGATTCTTGGCCCTTACAGAGATGTGCCATTTCTTTGATCCTGTCTGACATTAAAAGCAAAGGGCCAAAATATTGACTACATTCCCTTTGACCCTTTTACTTCCTTGACTTTGTTTTTGAGTTTTGGTTTTACACACCCAGGAAGGCAGTTTAACCAGATTTGAAGTAGGATTACTGGGGTTTAACCTCAATGCCTATAATTTTATAGTTACTCCTTTCATTCAATAGGGGTCAGTTTTAGTACTGGGACTCAGCCTTATATCCTGTATGTACTATGGTAAAAAATTTTCTTGGGATTTACGTTCAACAAACTTTTTGCAATATACTTAGATGTATATTACTTTGTGTCTTTCCATCCTGAAATTTAGCACAGATAATATTCATTAATTTACAAAAAAAATTCTCATGCAGAAACACAAAATTTTATATCTCCCATTTTCCAGTTGTTGATACTTCTTAGGTTACGTTTTGAAATAATCCTTATAAAAATTTTGAATTGAAATTTATTACTCCCCATTAAAACATGAAATACTTACACTTTTTATAGTACCTTAATTAATACAGAGATTTTTTTACTCCTTGTATAAAGAAATGCATATGTTATAATTTTAACTCTTAATAACCTTGTTTTTCAATTTGGCTTGAAGTAAAGCAATCTTAAAATAGTTTTGCATTTACCAACTTATATAATCACATTTAATGGACCAAAAAGTGTACTATCTTTTAGAAGTTAAGAATACAAGAATGCTTATTTTGAAATTTAGCAGTTGAGGTTTCAGTATATTAACTTTGAAACATAATCACACCTAACAAACTAATTTAGAAATGTTTATCCCATTTAAGTAAAATCTAATATAGCAAATTTAAATTAGGTAACCCATGAAAACTAAGATTTCAGACAAATCTCATTTACAGTTTTTTCAGTTATCCCTGTCAAAGAAAAGTACTTATTAGCAATGCACAATGCCCTTTAAACATGTTGTAGAAAAACATTTTTTCTTTAAACAAGATTTCATTTTAGTTTTAGTTTTATATATTGAAGGGGTTTTTTGTTGTGCCTTCAATATGCAAAAGTATAATGAAAACTATAATTTTTCTTGAGTCTCTAGCTACCTAGGAAAATAGGTAGGCTAGAAATTTTCAAAACAATTATTCTCACCAATGTAAATTAATTCTTTAGAAATGAAAACAGGTTACCACAGATTTTTACAGTATGATCCAGACATGTGGCAGATCGTGCAGCCATGATGCAGGCTGAAATGAAAGTGACAGTGGGTAACTCATTCTTTGTGGGGGATCATTCAGTTCTAGCACTGCCGTTTACTTTATTCCATAGGACTCACAGAAGGAGAAAATATTTCTTTATCAGTGCTTTTGAGAGGTCACTCTTGAATAGTATGCCTTTGAAACAAAACTATAGCAGGGGAATAAACCTCCAATTAGGCAGACACAACTAATCTAAACCAAACATATCACTTTAGACATGGAGGACATAGGTGAATTTCATGAGAAAACTAAGTGCTCAGAACTAAATATGGTTTCTGTATGAAAAAAGAATGACATGGTTGTAACGAGTTTAGCTAATGCTTGTGTAACAACTATATCAGGCCAGAGTGGAGTTTTGGAAAAGACTCTAATCAATTCTGATATCTAAAATATGTTGGGACCCATAAATTTCTCAGAAAAATTTTGTTAAAGAAATGAAGACTTGACAATATGGGACCTTTTCATTTTCATTAATATTCCTAGGCCCGGAATATTTTCCTGTTGCTTAATTTCCCTGTGCACATAATCCCCCTTTTTGTGCACTTGGAACACACGGTGTGCTCATTCCCTCTTTCTGTGTTCTTTGTGGACACCCCGTGCTCCCTCTGTTTCCAGCTTCTTTTACTAAAGGATTTTTTCAACAATCAGCGCTCTGTCTTTGTCTATAGTTATGCATTTGCCTCCTGCGTCAACAGAACCATGAATCAAGACTCCACAGTCACTTCATGACCAGGATGCATCTCAATTATATGTTTTCCTAGTGTTCTTTTCACTCTCCTCCCAACAACTCTTAGAGTTTTCTGTGGCCTGTTTCTGGGATCAGCTATCCAGGCAGAGCAGTTCAAAAAATGTGGGATAACTTGTGTCTCCCATTCCACTGCTTCTTTTAATCCATGCAGGAATAAAAATTCCAGACAAGTCCCAAAGTTTGAAATACCCCTGTTCATACCTAAACAATGGTCTAAGAAAAAAAAAATGAAGAGGGTGGATTTTCTGTGGTGAAGAATAGGATGAATCTTAATTTTTTTTTCACTTAAAGAAACAAAAGAAGAAGAAAAAGTGACATTTAATTTTTACTTCATCAACAATGGTACAAGCACATTTATGCTCTTTTTGATTGTTATAGAAAGACAAAATCTTTAGACTTTCTTTCAATCACCTAAATATAGTGTTTGGGAACAACTAATATTATATTATGGTCATTTGAAAAGGTAAGTATGAAGCCTTCAGAGAAGGGGTTGATCTTTTGAATAAAAAGTTGGGATGCTTCAGTGATGTGGTTGCCAAATACAGAACAATGTGTCCTTAGAGTGAATAATTTCCTCTTACACTCTCACTGTAGTTTTAGTAGTGGAGTTAGTATAGGAACAAAAATAGTCATAAGCCATTTAGTTAAAATCCAGCTTACGTAATGAAAATGTATTGATAGATCCAATACAGCATTACTAAACCCTCGTTGTCCAACCAATTTCACTCAAGTCAGCTAATTTTTTTCTCTTTTGTTTTTTATCCAGGTGCACTCTTGCAAAATACTGGTAAGCTTTAGTTAGACACTTTATGCTTCAATATACACCCTTTAAGGATGATAAATCCATGGATGTGCTCATGACTAAGATAATTTCAATATTGTCCAGGGAATTATATGAGGGCTAAATTCGTTAACCTGTGCAAAGTCTTTATGTATTCCTCAAAATATGTGAGCTCCAATGATTAAGACAATAACAAATTCATATGAATTCGCAGTTTTCTAGTCCAGAATACACACTCATCTGAGTTTCTTTAACATGACTTTGTGCTTCAAAGTTCAACTTCCACTTGGAAATACAGCTTACCATTACATAGAGATAGACAGCAAACCTCCCCTGCCATTGCTCATCCCAAAGGAAAGAATGTCCTCTCTGTTCTGCAGGGTTAGGGCTAGAATCGGGCAAGATGGATGTTAACTGTGAGCAGGTGCAAGCACAGCAGAGATTGGCCTTCTCGTATTTTGATATTGGTATATTTCTCGCCATGTAAGAAGTTTCCTAGTGTGAGAAACATGCTAACCTGTTAAAACCCAATGAATGGAATGAGAGACAAAAGTTACAAAGAAAGACATTACCAACAAACTTCCAACATTGGGTGTTCCTGGAGGGTGGTTCGTGAAAACCCCAGAGTGTTTCCAACCAGCATATTATCCCTTAATGGGAAAGGTCATTCCTCGGTATTCCCAATGGCTCCATAGTAGTAGGAGGAAAAGGTTCTCAAAGGTCACCTAGGATTTACTGTCTCCTATACAATTTTTAATATTTTAGTGAGATTTTTTTAAGACAGAAAGAATTTTTCATCTGTTTTTCCCCAACATTTAGTTGCGTCTGTGGTGCTAGTGTTAAAATCAAGGTCTTCCTGCATGCCAAGCAAGTGCTCTATAGCTGAGACACAGTTCCACCCCTCCTGTATGTATATTTTGATAAATATACCTTCATTTGACTCTACCTGCCTTTGTTCTTTTGTGGTTGGAATATTTTCTTGGGGTGAATATATTCTGACAAATGCTCATCTGCTATATATTTAGCATATTTACTATTTCTTACTAGAGAATTTTCTATCTCTATGTGTCAGTGTCACCTCTTCCCCCACCTCCTATTTTTCAAGGGTCTATTCAGGTGTATGGACAGTGAATCAGTCATATACATAGGACATAATGCTATGAGAGTTAACTGAGTTGCCCTGTATACTCAATCCTACTTACTGCAAATTTTGTGTGCATTCTGATCTTCCTGTGTACTCATTCTCCTTCATGTGTATTTGTGAACACATTGTGGTCTCTCTGTGTGCAATGCACCTTACTGGGGATTTCTTGCACACCTTGAGTTTCCTGTGTACTCAAGACCCCTTTAGTGGAGAACTTTTGCACAGCCCAAGTTCTCTCTTGGTATGACTTGGACAATTTCCTCAGTGAAGAAGGGAAACTCGGATCTACAGTTGACACTCACCTTGTGTCCTGGACACATCTTAGCCAAATCAACTCTACCTCTGAAAAATTTCAATCACAAATGCAAGGCATCAGTCCTGTCTCATAAACAAATTGTCAGGGTTGCTGGTGCCTATTTTTCATAGTTTTCCCTAAGTCCTCAAGTCCCACCCACTTAATTTTTTTAGTTTTCATTTTTCTGTCTTCCAAACAGAATGGTGTGAGAATTCTCTATGACCTTTGTGGGTGATGGGACATCAAAACAGAGAAGGCCACCCTTAGTGGTTAGGTATATGTCTCCTATTTCCACTGGGATTCTACTCCATGGAGGCATGGAGATCCCAGACCAGCTCTCACCTGTCCAAACCCAAACAATGGTCTGAGAGCCCAAGGGCCAGAAAGGGTGGATTTACTGACAGTTTCCCAAGATAAGGAACTGTAAGCATAGTAAGCACAATCGCAGGAAGTTACAATCAGCATTTTATCTGCTACTGTGCAAGGTTCTTCCCAGGGTCATTAATGGCTGAGTACTGTGCTATTTGTTCATAATCTTCCTGAATGTCACCTAGATTTTTATTATAGTCTATACCCTCCCAATCTTTCTCTGAAAGAGACAGGGACAGAGAGAGAGAGAGAGAATGAATTAATTTGATTTAGTTTTTCATGTGGCTTTCAGTGCCTCAAGACTTCATCGTGTACTTGATGCTGGGGTTTGAACACACATCGTCGTGCATTGCAGGCAAACACTGTAACCACTGAGCCACTGCTTCAACCCCTCTATATCGCTTTCTAAGGAAAGGCACACTCATTTGGTTCCTTTGTTATCTTGTGCTGGGAAAATCTTCATGCGGTGCATGTACTTTGATATATGCAATACTTTTTCATTTTACTTCATTTTTGTTCTATAAAAAACTACTGAATCATTGCCATTTTGTTGATTCCTCTTTTTTTGACTGCATCCTTTGATTGTAACAAGTTTTCTTACTTTTCATGTATTCTCGTCCTTATATGGACATCTGTACAGTTTTCACTTATTATTATCAAAAGGGAAAGGATTTCACTGTTGGTGTCAAACACCACTTCCAGTTCAGGAAACGTCACACCGTCACAGTTTGCACACGGCTCCAGCATCTGAGTTCACTGTTGGTCAGTATTGCATTGACAAAACCATGGGTACTCACAGTGGCTGTGAGGGATGTCAGGGCTATACAGGTCAAGACAGTTGGCATCTTTTTATTTATTTTAATGCCAGATGAGAGTATGTAGCCCAGAGTATAATTATTATGCTAGGTTCTGCTCTGATCATAAGTGCATTCCTAGTGCCTTCAATGGCTGATTCACTGTGCACACAGAACTGCCGTGGAGCTGACATGTGAAGGTCAGGCATGCATGGTGGGATGCTGGTTGCTGAGCCTAGGGACATGGTGGCCTGATAGACCAGTGAAGAGATGGATGTGCTGCATTCATGTTAACAATTCTCATGACATGTACACTTGGTGCAGCAGCCAGGAACCAGGGCTTGGAGCACAGACACTCATAGAGTGACCACAGCCTTGCTTGAGAACACTCACTTGCCTCTGCAACTGTGGTTAGGGTCCAAAGATGAGCACTAATGGAGCCTGTGCAAGCAAGACTGTGGGATGCAGACACACTCTGAAGACAGCATTTCCCCAGTGTAGGACTGGAGGTATGATGCTGTGGCAGTTGCTTGGATATCCAAAGATTCGGTATGTGAAAAGTAGGAGTGGAACAAATATAGCCCTGGTGCTGCCATCATGGTCTGCGCTGCAGTAACACTATGTGGTATAAATATATGTGTGCCCCAGGTTGTGGGAAGTAGATGCATGTACAGTGTTCCCTGTCCCAGGTCCGGACCATGCACAGGGGAGGGTTGAGTTGGAACTATAGTCCTCTGCCACCAAATTGTGCCACATTAGTTTATGTGGTAGGGGAAGGGAGAGCTTGTGAAAACTTCTGTCTCTGGAGGGTCCTGTTAGCCGAGGATGTTGCTTATTTCAATGGCAAGAGATACTAGTATGATTTGCCAAGAAGTCCACTAGGGCTTTGGTTGCTCCACACTTGGCTGACATGTGTGACTACAGCCCCTTTTTGTTCATAGCAGCTACATATGTCCCATGTGTATGACTTTTCCCCGTTAAAGTGTCTTTGTGGCTATTCTTTATTGTTGTGTAGCTAACAATGTTAGCATCATTGTTCCTTGGCCCCTTCCAGAGTTATTATTTGTTTTTGTAGGGAATAACACCCTACTAGTGGCTTTTGGAATGGAGATGAAGCCTGGTATCTCATACCACACCATCTGGCTAATGTCTCTCAAGAATTTTAATTTCTTTTAAATCTTTGAACTTGCTTTTATCTCATCTGCATTCTTTAATTTTCTCAATCATTTCCAGGTTATCCTTGCTTCTTCTCCTACAGGGGAGTTCCGAATCTTCATTTGATCTGGCATGAATCTGAATTCTATTGAGGATTTCAATCTTTTGCTTTCCTCACTATCACCTCTCATGTATGTTCTGTGTATGTGACAGGGAAGGCCATCTCTCCTTCTATAGGCAGTGCCCTGGGTCTTGGAAGGTGGCTAAAAAATATCTCCAAAGTGTATATGTTGTTTCATTCCTTTTATCTTTATTCTTCAAAATCACATAGGATAAAAAATATGAAATCTATTCTTTTTCTTGCTCTGGGGTTGCAATATCATGTAATGCCTTATTTTTATAAATCTTTTAACCTTGTTATTAATACTTTATATTGCATATATTGCATTGAACCATGTTCATATGGCAGGTTTTATTGGAGGAAAAATACATTCCATTTTCACAGTCAAAGTCAAGAACTGGCTCCCATGGGGGAACCAGCTAGACTGTATAGGATCTCAGAAGAAATATCTGGAGTTTCCAAAAGGAGAGTTTAATTTGTCCATCTTGCTATAAAGGGACATAGTGGAACTGGTCATGGTTGGAGGGCACTAAGAGGTTCACACCAAGAGGCAGAATGAACCTTTAAGAACAGAGAGTTTAATTTGTCCATCTTGCTATAAAGGGACATAGTGGAACTGGTCATGGTTGGAGGGCACTAAGAGGTTCACACCAAGAGGCAGAATGAACCTTTAAGAACATAAGCACAGAGATGCCTCTCAGTTGAGGCAGGCTAATCTGAAAATCTATACCTGATATGTCTTTAGTGATTTTACAGTTGGTGAACAAGAAGCTACATAGGAGGTGTATGGAGGTGGCAGGTTTGAGACACAGGGTATAATTCTGACATTTCTAGACAATTTATTCCCCAAATATCCACAACTGCAATTTTACCAAAACATTTATGAAGAGCAGAAATTACGGTGATTCCTGCCTAAAGCAAATGGGTTGCAGGCCTATCTGAAGTAGGATTGTGAATCTCAGACAGTGGAGAAGTGTTTTTCAGGAAGCATGTTTATTAATTAATTTTGCAACATTGATCCAGGATGCATAAGGGATGGACTTTCTGGATGTCATGGAACAGAAACTCCAGCCATTTATGCCTTTAAGTGGTTATGATTAATTACATGTGAAAATCACAAAGACAAAAACCACATATAGCTGTAAAATAGTTTTAACATTAATGGTCCCCCAGGTTCAAGCTTAAAAACATCTCTGCACCCAAAAGTTAGGGGTTAATGGATTTCTGTGTTCTGTCAGTAAGTATTCATGGTCTCCAAAAGTTGTTTTATAAATGTTTAGGTTTTCCCACAGCACAAGGGAAAGCCATAAACAAAGTAATTCCAACCATGTTCCTGAACTTAATCTGGAGAGACATCAAAAGATAGAATGGATTCTTTAGGGACAATGGAATCTCCTGCAAAGGAGGAAGCTTTTCTATGTTAGAGCCCCTCCCAATATACTTTTGTTAGCTTCTGTTCTACTACAATCCCACAATCCAGCATCAAAAAACAGATTATTCTCAGGATGCTTCCAAAGAAGCTTCAGAGTTTATCTGTTAATATTGGTTTCTCCAAATGTCCAAAGCATAAGTTAGTATTTGATAGCTGAATGGGAGATCAGAGAATTCCAAATGGCCTTAACTCTTTATGTAGAGCTCATCCAAAGGACAAATAGAAGTGGGGTGGAGACTTAAGGTAAGATCTGAATGGCAGACACTTAAGGTTTAGGATGACTAAAGAACCTGTGTTTTTATACTGTAAGAAGTGATTTCCGAAATTCTCTTGCTGTTTTCTGAAGCTCCATAAGGTGTGTCTATCAGCAATGTTCAAATAAAGGCTGTATTGTTTTATTGGACAACAAAGGACCTCATCAACCTTGAACACATTGTGAAGCAACGCTTCTGAAAACACCATGCAGGGCTTCTCTACTCAAATGAAATGCGTCCTTTCTCCTTTCTGACCAACTCTCTCCTTTAGTGTTTTCGTGATGAACTGAGAATTGCAAAGCTAGTATAGGATGAAGGGTTTGGAAATAAGTGTCACCTATATTTCTCAGCATCGAGGCTTCACCTAAAACTTCAGGGTATAAAATGGTGCATTTAGTATTCCATTTCTTTTCAATATAATTAAATCCACAAGTCAAAAATATTCCTAGGTTAATATTATGGATTCTTTTGAGGAAATATGAGATGAGTTCCCTCCATGTCAGACAGACCCAGGACCACCCCTTTTGGGTCTCTAGTTCTCTGTTGTCAAACAGAGATCAAATTCTGGGAATAATTTTTTGTGGTTATAGAAATCATGCTTATACTACTGTTTTGTTTTTTTTTTTGTGTGTGTGTGTGTGTGTTTGTGTTTTCATATAAAGACAAAGAAAATGAAGAGAAAGGTAAGTGACTTTTATTCTTTACTTAGACCACATTTTAACATCAACCCTAGTGCTCTGTGAGATTCTTATAGCAACACTAAACCCTATTGGTATTCCTTTTATGACCTACATGTAGCGTTTGGGCAAAATTAAAATATGGTAATTTTAAAAGGATCAGTATGGAACATTCCTAGGATGCCCACAGTCTTTGGCACAGATGGAGAAAGAAGGATCCTTCAGTGGTTCGGCTTTGTGGCATTGGCCCTGAGGCTTCCCAGTGCAGGTCAGTGAGAATGGGTGACTCCTCCCCCAGCAGCTGGATAGAATCCATGGATCCTGTTGTGGAAGCAGCAGACATGGGCTAAGGAGCTGAAGAGAAGTGACAGTGGGGCTGAGTTCAGGGTGGGTCTCTGCAAGAAAGGACAGGTCTGCGCGGGCCTGGAGATCAGCAGGCACTGCAGTCTAGAATGTGTCCACTCCTGATTCCATGAGAGAAAAGAGATAGCTGCCCCATGATTGTGTTTCAGGATACCCAGGCAGAGCTAAGCCCATTCAGCTAGCAAAGGCAGAATTCTGTCCAGGCTGAGAATCTTGATTTAAATGCTGCCCCAGGGGGAAAAAAAAAGACTAAACATTAATCAAGAAACCTGGAAAATCTTTACACATGTTGAAAGGCAAAGGAATTTGATGATTAGATTGTTATTTTAAAGGTATCATATTTATTTCAGGGTGGAAAATGGATTACATGGTTAGGTGGGAAGGATTTCTGGAAAAAAGACGAGAACAAATCCAGGCAGAAACACTGCATTAAACAAGCAGCGTAAAATTCAACGCATGCTTAATGTTTTGCCATTCAGTGTTTGATCTAAGATCTCATATATCAATTCATTCCTGTCATTATATAAATTTAACAGTTTCTTGAAAGTTTAATTTTTTTCAGTGTAGGAAAATAATTCCATCTAATACCTGTGGTTCTTCAGGAATTTGTTAATTTCTTTATGTTATCATATTTGATTCAACATGCATAAAATGATAGTTAAGCTTTATATATATTATTTTTCTTACTGAAATAGCACTGTGCTGGTTCAAATTATGTCACTACCAATTAATGATTCCAAGACTTTCCTTCAGATTTTTTATCACAGCTGGGCAAGTTTTTCACCTGCAATATACCTATGGTAATGGTGCCTACGTGATTTTGTTATATTCTGTATTAGAATATTTGCACATTTAAATATCTTAACACATATTATAGGTAATATTATTTTTACTATTACCAAGATCATATCTATTAATTTGTAAAGGGAAAATGTGATATCATCTGGTACCAACAACTGGGAGCACATGAAAAGAAGATGGACTACAGTATCTATTTAATCTTTGCCCAATTTTTCAGTTAAAAAAAGATGAACAGGTTAAATATTGGTTTAAACATCATGAAGACAACAATGTGAACTTATACTGAATATTCCCATTCCACGGGCTCACTACTTTTTTTTTCTAATAATGGGGCTGTTCTATGGCCCCAAACCTCCAGTCTAACATGACCAAAGATTATTGACTTGTGTGATAGACTGAATACATTATTATCCAATGCTGTTCTTTTCTTTTAATATTCTGGGCTAATTCTCCCTGTTTTCTTTTGTTTTCAGAGGAACTGTCTGAGGAAGTGGGTAAGTTTTAAAGGCATTTCATAGTTAAATTCATCACTCTATTTCAGGAAGGTAAATCTATGGTTGTGCACATGAATAGGATAATTTTTACATTCTAGAGAAAATGACTATGGGGGAATACATTTATGAACTTGACAGAATTATGCATGTCTTCCTGAGAATATACTAACTTTGGGGGCTGGAGCGGTGGCTCAGCGATTTCAGCTCTTGCCTGGCAAGCATGAGGACCCAGGTTCAAATCCCAGCACCACGTATACAACTAAGTGTTGGAGCAACGAAGGCCATGTGAAAAACTCAATAAGGTTGTTTCTGTCTTTCTCTGTCTCTCTCACTGACCCTCTCTCTTTAAAAAAAAAAAAGAATATACTAACTTTAGTGTTTATGATGATCACATATCCCGAGCTCTGATTATGTGAACTTCTGTGCTTCTAAAACATAATATTGGATTTAAACCAGCCACAGTCTTCCATTGTCATTCCACAAGAAAGATAAAGGTAAGAACAAAAGAATGACATAACACAAGTCTAAAACTGCATAGAAAATATACTGTTAAGATTTTGAGCTGGAGAACAAAGTAATTGTCACTGTGCGTTGATCGAGCACATTGATAGGCTTTTCTGTCACATTTCCATATACAAATGAATTCCATTTTGATTCTTACTCTATCCTCGCTTCTCCTCCTTTCCTTTCCAACCATAGTACTTCCTATTCTACTTTCGGTTCACTATTTTAATAAAACCTACCAAAGTTCTTTTTTTCTCCAAACGCATCCTTTTTCATTGGAGTGAGATGGTTGTTACTGTGGTAATGATGTGCATTTCCCTTATAGCTAATGATACTGGGGTTTTTTTGTTTGTTTGTTTGTTTTTACTTTATGATTCTGTTTTGAAATTGTTGAAAAGGAACTTTGATGAGTGCAGCTACAATGAGAAGCCTGGGGTCCAATATCCTTAGACCTATCTTCAGGGACACACATGGATATTGATGGTTTATAGAAAGGGGAATAAGTGTAAGTTTTAGAGTTTTGCACAGCTGCAAAATCAGGAGATCTTAATCAGTTGTGCTGTACCCATCCTCATCTCTAGGTTGGTCAGGCAGTGTCCTGTGCTATGAGGAAATTGCTGAGGTCTAGGAGGGGTGGCCTTCTCTCATTCCTTGAGGCTTAGAAAATTCAACCTGAACCTAGCAACCTAGCCTCCAAGGTTTCATGGAGCAAGAATATGGATGTTAACTAGATGTAGTGTCAGCAAGGAAAGGTTGGCCTGCTTGTGCTTTATTTTATTTTTTTAAGAGAGAGAGATAATGAGAGGGGGAGGGAAAGAATATGTGTGGGAGAGAGAGACAAAGACAGAAAGAGAGATGAAGAGAGACAAAGAGAGAATTAATTTCATTTAGTTTTTCATGTTGCTTTCCTTGCTCTGAGACATCGATCCATGTGCGGTGCTGGAGTTTGAACCTGTATCCTTGCACCTGTCAAGAAAGCCACTGCTCGGGCCCAGCCTACTTGTCCTTTGATAATGGTATATTTCTCCAGCAGAGTGAAGTTTCTTGGTGTGAGAAACAAATCTACATGTTGAAACCCAAAGAATAAAATGAAAAACAAAATTTACAAAAAGGTTAGAAATTACTGATACACATCCAAGATTGGGTGTTCTGAGGGGTGGGACCAGGAACACCCCATTGTGTTTCCAATCAGCACATTATCCCTTACTAGTCAAGATCATTCCCCAGGTTCCTCATTGGCTGTGTAGTCAGAGGAAAATCTTCCCAAATGTCACCTAGGATTTACTGTCTCCTATAAGGTTATTTAAAGAGATATGCTTTTAATTGTGCCCACTTCTCTTTGTTCTCTTATGGTGGGTAAGTCTTCTTTGGGTGAATGTATTCTGACATTTGCACATCTCCTGATTATTTTCCTAGGCTACTGTTGCTTATCAGAGGGATTTCTATCTCTGTGGGTCAGGTGAAGTCTGCCTTTTCCCCACCTCCTATTTTTCAAGGCTGTTCAAGTGCTTGGACTTTTGATCTTCCCAATCCATAGCCAATGGTGCTATTTTGAGTTAACTTCTTCTAACTTTCTCTCTGCTCTATTTGTGGTCCGCTTGCCTTTCAAACAATACAATGGTACCTTTAAGGCTAAATACTGTACTGTAAAAAAGGACCTCCAGACACTCTTTTTTCCATGGGTACCCAGTTTCTCTCTTTATAACTGTAGTGTAGGTATCTCTCTCTTTCTTTTCTTTTTTTTGTTCTTGTACCCTTTGGTACTACCAGTTATCCTATCCATAGTAACATTTTAAGTTGGAATCTACCCATGGTAGGAACTTCACTCCTCTTTACCAATTTTGCCCACCATCCTGGTGTTCAGCAGCATGTGGCAAGGTCCTTTCCACCTTTGAATCACTCTTAATTTCTAGACCTTATATGAATTTACATCACCAGGCTGGAAGTGATGAATTGTGAACTTCAGGGAGGAGCCTGAGCAAAGACTCCTTCTAAGCCAAGGGATGATAAAGTGAAACATATGAATAGTACATGCTTTATTAGACCCTGGTCTTTAATTTCCATGTGAAAATTCTGTAGTTTTCCCAAAGAATTGTGCAGAGCAACTCAGTGTAAATATCAGTTATAGATAAATGGATAGGCAAAAATAAAAATAATCAAGTCGTAAGCACAGATCAAGTCTGCATATATACTATGTGAGGAGGATTTTTTTTAGGTCTCTAATTGACTCAGATCAAATATGTGATTCTGACAAAGCTTTCTGTGAGATTGATCAGCCACTAGTGTATAAAACTCCTTCCTTTATCAGCTCCCAGTTTTACTTACCTTTAGGACTCACATACGTCTACAACTGAAGTTGCATTAAAAGGACAAGTGTCTTACATTTTAAATGACCATATGTGGATGTACTTTGTTATAATCTGTTGCCATTGTTTAAGGCCAAGTTTTTCAAAATTCCCCTTTCTATCCACTGTTAAGAATCATCTCAGATTAGTCAGTGATCTGTCTTGGGGGCATGCGCGAACCCTCTGCTCTCCTTTAGTTTTATCCAACCATTTTTTCATCTGATAGTTTGGGTCAAGGTTTTGCTGATCATGTGTGGCTTCCATTGGAAATATCAGGGACTTCTGCTCCATTGACCGTCTTTGTATAATGTGCACTGGTTGAATTCCTGTTTTCCATTATCCTGAAGATCTCCCTGAGTGGGAGAATGGGTGATTCAACAGAAATTCTGGGCTGTTTGGTGGTCTGGTCATTCCCTGAATCCAGGCACAGCTTAAAAGGAAAGGGCCAAAATATTACTACATTTGTTTTGACCCTTTTACTTCCTTAACTTTGAGCTCCAGGTTTTGGTTTTACATACCCAGGAAGCCATTTTATCCTGATTTGAAGTAGCAGTACCTGGGCGTAATGTTAATGTCACATTTATTTAGGGTATCAACTATAATGTAATAACCTAAAATAACGAGTTGTTTTCCTAACAAATTATTAAGCCATAATTTAAAATATTTCAAACAGTACAAACCTAATTTCTTAAAGTTTCCCTGAGCAATGAAACTATTAAACATTAGAAATTATCTCGATAGATGAGAAAAGAACAATAATTTACATTTTATTTTATGAAAATATATTAAAATTTTGACCTTTTAAATTTTCTTAAATAATATGAGCAACTCTTCTAATTATGGCCAGCTTAATCACATGCATAGTTTTAGAATTTTTTTGAGATGTGCACTCAACAAACTTTCTGCAACTTATTTAAACATCCTTTTATATTGTCCTAGACTTTAGTACAAGATATTACTTTATCACACAAAATACTTTCTCATCCAGAGACATACAATTTCATACCAATGAGTTTTTATATCTCCTTTCTTCCAGATATTGATGCTTCCTTAAATTTTCATTTTTAAATAATTCTTAGGAAAATTTGAATTTAGAGTAATTACTCCAATTTAATAAGATGAAATATTTACTCTTTATACAAAATTTTAATTAAAACAGAAATAAAACTTTTTTTCCTTGCATATAGAATACCACCAACTAGAAGTTTAACCTTTAACCACCCTGCTTTATGCCTTGGTCTAGAAGCAAAACAACCTTAAATTGTATTTTCCATTTACAAATTTATAAGAACACTTTTAATAAATCCAAATGTATGCTATCTTATGGAATTTAAGAAGGTAAAAGCTCTTCAAATTATATTTGGCAGTTGATGTTTTAGTATTTTGATTTTCCCAATTAATGAGATTTTTTTTCAAATAAACACATTGAGAACTGAGTGGGATGCCATTAAATTAAAAAGGTTTTGCTCAGCCAAGGATTGGTCAAAATTGGCAGGAGACAACCTACAAAATGGGAGATAATCATGGCCTGTTACTTCTTCAATAGGGAACTAATATCCAAAATTTACAAAGAACTCACAAAACTGGGTATCAAAAACATAAATAACCCTATCAATAAATGGGCCAGAGGGCTAAATAGAAACTTCTCAAAAGAGGAAATTGAGCAAGCCAATGAATACATGAGAAAGTGTTCTATATCACTAGTAAAATCAGAGAAATGCAAATCCAACTACATTAAAGTTTCCCCTCATTCCTTTCAGATGGGAAAAAATGAAAAATACAAATAATGACAAATGGTGGAGGGGTTGTGGGGAGATAGGAACACTGGCACACTGCTGGTGGAACTACAAACTGGTACAGCCACTGTGGAAAGCAGTGTGAAGCCTCCTCAAAAAATTAGGGGTGGATTCACCACACGAACCAGCTACCCTCTTCTGGGTATTTTCCCAGAGGAGTAAGAATCTTTATAATCAATGTTCTTAGCAGCTCAATTTACAATAGCAAAATTATGGAATCAACCCAGTTGTCCTTCACTAGATGCACAATGGATGGTGATGGAAGAAATCATGCTGAGCAAAGTTAGCCAAACCAAAGAGTCAAGAGTCAAATGTTTGAGTATTGGAGGCTACTGCTAAACCCAGGCATGGGTGAAAAGCAGTCAAACATATATTAGACCTGCCATAGATATAACAACACATGATCTAACAATCCAATTAGGTGGGTCTTATTCTAAGATGGAGGATATTATGATTCAAAATGGTATGCTTTGGTCAGGTTCTACCTAACAATAACCAATTTGAGTTAGGGAAAACATAGACATGTATGTGGGTGGGGGGAAGCAGGGGTAGGAGAGAAAGGAAAGATAAGGGAGAAATCTAAGGGAACAATCTACATTGTTGCATACTTTTTACCCCCCCACACACACAAGAAATCTAATTATTTAATTCTAGATAATTCACAATCATATCCATATATACACACATATACATATGTATATATATGGACATTTGTATATGTTGTATGGGTGTAATATAGAAGAATCAAGAGACTGGAGTTTGGACAATGTGGGAATGACTATGGTTTAGGGTCAAATGCATATGATATTGTTACTTTATATGCATTTATGATTGTACAACAACTCAATTCCTTAATAAAAAAAAATAAGTGCTTACCCATTCATGTTTCAGACAAGTCCAGCTAATGCTATAAGTCAGTTATTCCAGCCAAAGAAACATCCTTAAAAACAATGGACATCACACTTATAACATCTTACAGAAACTATTGTTTTCTTGATGGTCTGGTCAACAATGAAAATGTGTAGATTAGCAATTTTAAAGACAACTTTATTTTCACTAAAGTAAATTGAACCTTTAGAATGTCATACAACCTAAGGCATTTGTAGAGATGTATTGGGAAGGAGGAGGTGGGGATAAGGGTGGGTAATTAGGAGAACATGGACATTGAGCCCAGGCAAATGGTGGCCGCAGAGCACACTGAAGAGATGGATGTTCTGTAAATTTGTAAGCAGTGTTCAGGGAGGGCATGGAGGCTTAGTACAGGAGCCAGGAACCAGAGTTTAGAGCACAGACATCCACTCAGTGACCATAGCCTTGTATGAGAGCACTGAATTTTCTGTGTCCCATGGCCCAGTGTCCAGTGAGCACAGTCACAGAACACCTGCAAATGAGACCATGGGATGCAGACATACTCAGAATATAGCAGTTCCCAGGATTGGGAGATAAGCTAATTTGCTTTGGCAGTGGCTTCAATAGCTAAGGTGTGGGCATGTGCAGGGTGGGGTGAAGCACCTGTAGCTCTTCAGCTGCCATCACAGTCTGCCTCTGCAGTGACCAGGGTGTGTAAGGGACGGACACATGGATACAGATTGTAGAGAGGGCACACATGCAGAATGCACACTGTGCAAGGTCCAGGTCATGCACAGGGTCAGGCAAGGTGGTGAATACATTCTTAGGCCAAAGAACTGTGCTCATTCTTGTGTGGTGGGTGAAGGGGGAGGTTGTGAAAACATTTTTCTCTGGAGTTCCATGCTTCTCGAAGATTTTGCTGATTTCAGTGAATGAAAAAACTGCTGGTGTGATTTGCATAGCAGACCATTAGGACCCTGGCTGCACTGCACATGGCTGTCATATATAGCTACAGTGCTTCTTTTTTCATAGCATTTCCATATGTTTCAGGTTTGTTGATATTTCCCATTGACCATTTTTTTCTTGTGAATCTCTGCTGAGGTGCTGCATATTCACCATTGAATCTCAACCCCTTCCCAGAGCTATTTTTGTGTGTGTGTGTGTGGTGGGGTGGAATAAACCCTAATAGCAGATGGAGCTTGGTATCTCCTTCTTCATCATCTGGATAGTGCCTCTCACTCTCCACTAGAGTGTTTTATAAAGATTTTGATTCTGCTAGATTTTGAACATGCTTTTTTTCTCAAATAAAATTTTCTATTTATTTTCTCAGTCATTTGCAGGTTACCCCTCCTTCTTTATAGGGAGTAGGAATCCTCATCCTACATGAGATGGGCATGAGTGATACCTAAACTTCCTTCTGCTGTATCTCACTTTGACCTTGCATGTTACTTTGTGCACGTGACATTGTGGGGCAACATCTCCTTCACTGAAGGTCCCTGTGGCCTTCTGAAATTCAGACTTTGGGAAATGGTTAACAAATATCCGTTAATGGGAAAAAGGATTCTCAGGTATAATTTCTTTCTTTGGGCTTGCATTTCTCAATGTATTTTTCCAATCATTTTATTTTGACATAGTTTTCATGTAGCTGCTTTGGATAAGTTTGTTTTGTATGGATTAACTAACACAGCTTGAGTTCTTGTCCACTTTGAAATTAGTTAAAATGGTGCCCTAATTAAGAACATTTGTGAACAAGTTAAGCCTTTTACTAGCTGCTCCTTACCAGTGATGAAATGAGAACCCTAAATCTCGTTTGGGATGGATAGTTTGAAAATAATTGTCATCTGCTTTCTCAGCCTCAGGGCCTCATCAAAAGCTACGAGAATCTGAAGGGACAATTTTTAGTACTTCACTGCATTTCCGTGTAAATATATAAACACATCAAAATGTAGTTTTCAGTTTGTGTTAAAGATTCAATTTTTTCCTAAAGAGAGAGAGTAAGAGACAATCAATTTTTATTGAGTTTTTCATGTGGCTTTCATTGCTCCAAAGCTTCACTGTGTACGTGGTGTGGTGCAGGGGTTCGGACTTGCGCGTGCCAGGCAAGCACATAACAGTTGAGCCACTGCTCCAGCCTCCATTAATGCTTTCTTATCCAGGAAATATGAGCTCCTTTCTTTGTCAAACACAACCTGGGCCACCCATACTTGGATCATGGGATCTCTGTTCTCATTCAGGGACCAAATACTGGGATTGATTTTCTGTGGCTAAGAACCAGAAGAAATTTGTTAATATTATGGTTTTTTTTTCATTTACAGACTAATAGAAGCAGAAAATCGTAAGTGACATTTACTTTTTACTACACTAGTGCTCATTGTGACTGTTATAAGATTGCGAAATCTTTAGATATTACTTCAATCACCTAAAAGTAGAATTTGGAGATGATTAAAATTATTTTTGGTAAGTCAAAAAGATGGATGCTCCTTGGCATGAATGGAGAAAGGTAGGAGCTTCAGTGGTGTGATGTGGGCTGTGTCCCTGAGGCCTCTCAGTGCCCAGTAATTGAGGGTGAGTGACTCCTCCAACTGTAGCTGGATGGGAGTCCTTGGATCCTGTTGGGAATGGAGCAGCCATGGGCTGGGGAGCTGAGGCAGTGACAGTGGGACTGAGGCATGGGTAGTGCTGGGTGGGTCCGTGAAGAAGCAGAAGGGGCTGAGCAGGTGGGGAGCTCAGCAGGCACTAAAGACCAGAATATGCTGCTCATGGTTCCATCAGAGGAGAGAAATATCTGCTCTGTGATTTCGTTTCAGGACACTCAGGCAGAGCTAAGCCAAGAGAATCTTTACCTGAATGTTGTCCAACATGAAGGGCTGAACAGTAGTCAAAATAATTGGGAAATCATTAAACATTTTAAACAGCAATTGAATTTTATGCTTAAGTAGTCATTTCAATAATATCAAATTTTCTTGAGGGAAGAGATTGAATTATATATTTACATGGAAGGTTTTCTGGAAGAAATATTAGAACAAATCTACTCAAAGACACCCCACTGTATGAACAGCCCCATAGTCAGTCCATACTTAATAATCTGCTGTTCAGGGTTTGGTCTTAAAATTTATATCTCATATTTATTTTTAAGTCATTAAATAAATTTAAGAATAGACTCATCTGGTTAATAAAATTAGTTTCAGTGAAGGAAATAAATTTAAAATAACACCTTTGGTTCTTTCTATGTATTTATTTATTTATTTGGAACTGGGAGTCGAACCCAGGATGTTGCGAATGCTATGCAAGCGCTTTGCCACTGATCTACATCCCAGCCCCACCTTTGGTTCTTTTTAATATTGATTAATTTATTCATCCATTATTCGTTAATTTTGGTTTAAGTTTGAGAAAAAACATTGGTTTGGCTGTTTTATATTTTTAATAGGATCTGAAATCAGAGTACAGTGTTTTAAATTATATCATGAGTTATTTTTAGTTCTTAGATATTCGAGAAGTTTTAAATCTGTCTTAGGCACATTTTTATATGTAATATATATGTATGATAATTATATCTGTGCAACATTAGTTATACTCAGTGTTTACACTTTTAAACACGTTAACACACATTACAGCTACTATTTTGACTAGAATCAGGATTGTAGCTATTAATTCTTATAGAGTGAACATGATTTTCTTTTCCAAAATGCAATTTATAGTTCCTTTTCAATATAATAAATGACATTATATTTCTCAACATATGTCTTATCAATTATGAGTTAAATGGTATAAATAAATTCCCACTTAAAATTTCTCATGTAAGTCTGAAAAACGCTATTGCTAACAATGATTTTAGTTTGGATGAGACCACCTGGATAAGGTGCTCTCTTAGATGTTAGATTTCACAAAGCTTGTACACTTGGAAAACTTGAATGAATTTGGCCCACATCGAAGTTAATTATAATTAGCATTAGAGTGTATTACCTTAGTTTTAATTTAAGCAATATTCAGAATCTGTGGCTCAAGGAAAATTGGTCTACCTAAGTTAATAGCACTGACCAAAAATAAAAGAAGAGTTTGAGATCTTTTATAAGGTAATGAAAACACAGCAAATTATGTTAATATTTAAGAGCAGATCAATTTTTAAAACTACCTTACTTCTTCAAACATACAGACTATTGTATTCTAGTTTTAGATCGGTACATGAAGTTTTGATCTTTGAAAACCCAGAAATAATCTTAATTGAAATTACTTTAATCTTGCCAACTTAACCACACATTCAAATTTTGTAAGTTTTATCTTCTACAAATCTTCTGCAACTTTCTTAGTCTTCCCATAACTCATTTACATCTTGTTTGCCCTGTTTTTTTGTTCTCATTTTAGACATCAGTGGAAAAACATGACTTTACCAAATGAAATGCTCTCTCATCCTAGAAAATTCCTTTTCCTTTTACCTTTGTTTGCACAAATATATCCCCTTACCCAAAATGTTCTACTATCTTGTGCTCTACTCTTTGATTCTTTTTCCCCTTTAAACTACCTTTTCAAACAATCTATCCAAAATTTTTATTTACTCTGCTGACTGAATAATGAGATCATTTCCTATATATACTTTGTCTTTTTTATCATTTTTGTATTATTCTCAGAGATGAGAAATATAAGTGGTCTTTACTTTTGTGCATTTGCTTTTAGTAAAATAAGAAAAAACCAATATTAATAAAATTCCATGACAGAAAACACTAGTCACCAATCATCATTTTAAAATATATATATATATATATATATATATATATATATATATATATATATATATATATATACCATGCAGACAATGGTACAGATATTTGCATTGCCATAAAAAATATTAAGTAAAAGTTTAAAGTAATAGATGAGGTTGTGAATTAGTATTTTGGAGGATTTTCTTCGCTGTTGTGAAGTAAAAGTATAATACATAAAAATATGTAAAATATTTTACCATTTTGTATCTGGTTACTGAAAATGTAATAGGATTGATTTTTTTCTCTCTTTCTTTTTAATAAAATGAATGTGCACTAATCAAACATAAATGGCATGGAGTGAAATGAACCAATGCAGTGGCAGCTTGTGATAGTGACTTAAGTGGTAGATGAACACTGGCAAACCTCACATCTCTTATGTGTAAGTCTGAGGCCACTGTCCTTTCAGCCATTTCAGTCCAGAGAGGTGTACCAAATATTCAGTGATGTCCTATGAGTTATGTAAAATCAAAGGTAAGGTCCTTGATGGAGAAGTGACAGCCTCTTCAACAAATGGTGCTGGACAAACTGGTCATCCACTTGCAGAAAGTTGAAATTAGACCCATATCTTTCTCCTTGC
>PVKS010010090.1:0-62532 GCA_004027875.1 Aplodontia rufa | reverse complement strand
AGACAAGAAGGAAGTATTGTTTTCTCCATTTTAAAATCAAAACATAAAAGAAATTCTTGCTGCTTGATTCCTGCCTCAGGGCTCCCAGGACTTTTGAAAATGGATGTATGTGAGGCAGAGAAAAAATTGTGGGTACTGCAAACTGGAGGGGTGGACTCAGATTGCAAAGCTTCTTCAGTGCAGCAGAGGTGCCTAAGGAGTCCTTTATGACTTTGCTCCCACCTCAGCCAAGATGTCTTTCCACCACCACGCAACCCTCGGGTGGTGTTGGAGCAGCTGGGTCAAACACATCCACGGAGCGCCAGAAACCCCTCAGCGCTCTCTCCAAGCTCTCGCTCTACAGAGCAGGGGAGCCCAGGGTATTGATGAAACTATTAATCAAAATGTCATTCCTTCAAACTTTTAATTACAGCATTTAATTTTCTTCTGACAGTCATGATTTCAAAGGGCCTCAGCTTCACTTTTTTATAAGATTAAAAAGTTCCCCAAATGCTCAGCAACTCAGTGTCTGAAGTGGTAGAAAGTCCTCCTGAACACAGGCATCATGCAGAACAAAGGAAAAGTGGGAGCAGGCTTTGGGGAAATCCCTTGCCGGTACCTGTCTCAACCAGGTTGGGCCTGATTGCTTTCGCCCCAACATTTCATCACTGCTTATTTCCTTATTAATCCAACAAATGAGTTTTATTACAAAGTATTTTTTCACAACAGTTTATAAAATAACATGATGCACATTTAGCCAAAGAAATATTTGAAGCCATTAAATGCCAAGCTAGGAGCAGTGGAGAATGCATGGATAGAAAGAAGCAAAAGCAAAACAGCATATGAAAAACAATGTCACTGTGACTGGAGTGGTGGCTCAGTGGTTCCGGCTCTTGACTGGCATGTGGAAGGACATGGATTCAAACCCCAGCACCACTTACACGGCAAAGTCTCAGAGCATCGAAAGCCAAGTGGCAACTGAATAAAATTGATTCTCCCTTTCTCTCTCTCTCTCTTTCTCTGTCTCTGTCCCTGTCTCTTAAAAAAAAAATGTCAATAAGTCTGATGCAGTGGCTCACGCCTATAATCCCAGTGACTCAGGAGGCTGAAGCAGGAGAATTGCAAGGTCAAAGCCAGCCCCAGCAATTTAGTGAGGCCCTAAGCAATTTAGTGAGACCCTGTTTCAAAATGGAAGATAAAAAGGTCTGGGGATGTGGCACAGTGGTTAAGCATCCCCAGCAAAAAAAAAAAAAGTTATAATGTTACCAGAATATTATCAATACATTCTCTAAGAAATTGAAAATACTTCCATAAATGACTGAAAATAGGTAATTTTATGTGAGTGGATATGTATGCTAATATACTAATTTCAGTTATGTACACTGTATACACTTGAGCGGATGTATGTATTCATTCAGTGTTTAGTGTGGCGTGTCTCAGCACATCGGCAGCAATGGAGAGTCAGCTCAGGTCTAGAGGGAATATGTCATTTAATCTTCCTTTTCCTCGTTCATCATTCACGCTTTCATACTGATTTCTCTTCTTCAGAACCACTGGAGACTATGTTTTAATATCTACTCTTTGCCACTCATTGCTTAAGTTTTCCCTAAGAACAAAATGCTCTCATACACAACTAGAGAATTAATTTTAAAAAGTACAATTAAAAATACACAGTTCGTACTTTTCATTTTGTCTACATTACATATTCCAATTCAGTCATTTAGCCACTTGCCCTAATGCCTTATTTTTCAGTGCTTTATTTTTCTCTACTGCAGCTCTAGTTGAGGGTTACATGTGGCTTTCGCATTTCTCTTTGGTCTTTTCTAGTTCCTAAATTTGTCACTGCCTCTTTGCTTACGTCTTTTTGTCTTATTTTGGTTTGTTTGTGGGAGTGGGTACCAGGAATTGACTCCAGGGATGCTCAGCCACTGACTCACACCTCAGCCTTTTTATTTTTCATTTTGAGACAGGGCCTTGCTAAGCTGCTGAGGCCACTTTTGAGCTTGTGATCCTCCTGCCTCAGCCTCCTTAACCGCTGGGATTATAGGTGTGCACCTGGCTTCACAGATATTTTGAAAGTAGGCCAACTATTTTATAAAACTTCTCCTAAACCTGAATTTCTCTATTGTGTCTTCATATCTAATTCAGTTTATGCATGGCCAGAAGGTTTAAACAAGATGTGCCCCCCAAATGATGCCCATCTCTCCCATTGCAGTCCAAGTATTGAACATCTGCTTGAAATTCTATCGACTTTCTTTCCATTCTTCCCCTTGAAGATTCCACAGTGAGAAGCCTGGCTTCTAACAATGCTACCATATTAAAATTATATCCTCAATCTTACAATATGCACAAAATAATTTCAGAAGCATTGCTCTTATACAATTAGAAAAAAATAAAACTACTTAGTAACAGTGGCAGGATGAATTTATATGACACCCAGGTGTTGAGAAATCTTCACTGTTGCATGCTTGGTCACATTTTTAAATGATTCTGAAAATTTGCTTAAATACAAGCTACTGATCCAAGTTTTTATGATATGGATTGTATATGCTAATTTTCTTTATCATTCATCTTTGTCTTTTATTTTCAGAGTGGTACTTTTATATGTAGATAAATTGATCAGTTGCCTCTATGTAGAAAACCACCTAACCTTTGGTGTAGCTCATGAATCTGTGGGTGGAGAATTCAACTTGGCCCTGTCTGGTGGCTCTGCACATCTTTGCGAGAGTGGCTCGGACACCTGTGCTCACCTGGAGAGGTGCGGGGCATTGGCTGGTCCTGTCGGTCTTGTGGTTGTTGGCAGGGATGGTAGGTGTGGCTCCATGTGGTCTTACCATCTGAAACAGTAGAACCTGCTGTTTACAGGGAAGTAGCAGTTTCCAAGAGAGGCACTGAGTGGACAAGGCCTCTTGAAGCCTGGATTCAGAAGTGACTCACCTTGATCCTACCTCACTTCCTGAGCCAAAGCAAGTCAAAAGAACAGGCAGTTACGGGGTGGAGAAGTGGACTCTGCCCTTGGAAGAAGGATATGGGAAGCTGCCTTGCTCAGTGCACGGACTAGGGAAAAGTGAAGAATAGGTCTGTCATCTACCAGTACTTCCTTATGTTTTGGAGGGAAAAGTTGTAACTTAAAGCAAACACACACACACACACACACACACACACACACACAGAGGACATTTTCTCAGTAAATCCACTTGGTGTTTATGAAAATGGTGTGAAAATCCACATGTGAAATTCAAACCCTTTTGTCTTATGCTGAATTTCTTGGTTACCACTCAATCTTCCCAATTAGGTAACAGAAATATCAAAATGACTCATCTTTCTTAGTAGAGCATATTTCAAGAATGAGAGCTGACTGATATTATCCACATTAAAGTGATAAAGAGATTGTCATTTTCTTACCTGTGTGAGTATTTAATTTAAAAGACCTTTTATTAATGATTGCATAAGACACTGATGGTCTAAGAGTCTTCAGCACCCCAGCACCAGCGCTGGCCTCCTGACTCCTGACCACTCATCTGACATATCATTTAAACTTGGCATAGGTTGCTTTCAGGAATGGAGCTTCAACCTCTACAGGATTATTTTCATATCCCTAGCACATCCAGAGGCAGATAAAGCAATGTCATTAATATTTAGGAGAAATCTATCTTAAGTGACTTGAAATTCATATTTTCCATCATCTTTTACCATGCATTTGGAGTTAAAAGCTATCCAGACAACCCCAGCTCAAGTCCCACCTAAAGTCGCTTTGTAAGGATTCTGTTTTCTAAATGAACTCCATCTTGAAATATCTCAAATCAAAGGCCACCAAAGATAGGCTGGAGGCCTTTCATGACCCCTTCAGATCTGAAGCAGTGGTGGGTGCTAAGGCTCCCGTGCTCCTGCTCTGGAGCACAGGCCTGCCCTCACTGGATCCTGACTCTCCCTACTTGCCACCCCTGCCCTGTGTCCTCTCGGCAATGACCTCACTCTTGATGAACTGGGGAGAGACCTTTTCTTGCCTGTCACATGTTGTCACGGCTCATGCTCTGTCTTCCTGCTGGGGGCTCCAGCAGGAAAAGAGCATCCTTAAGTGGCTCGCTGGAATGGAGGCCCTGACTCTTCATAAGGGGGCAGTGAAGGACACAGGGCCACAGGAAGGGGAGAGAGTCCAGGGGCTGCAGAGATCCTGATGGCGTTCTTAATTAGAGTTCTTAAGCTTGAAGGGAGAAGGGATGGGGATGTCAGGGGACCTGCAGCCCTGATGGAAAGCCATCGACACAGGCGCTGGGGCTGAAGGTAGAAGAGCACAGCCACTTCCCAAGAGGGGCACAGAAAAGGAGTGGGATCAAGAGGTGCAGAGGGAACGCCCAGGGATCACCTTCCCTCCAGTGTCCACAGCCCAGAGCCAGCTGGGCGAACAGTCCTGGGCCCTGCTGGGAATAAGTTCAGGCTTCTGCAGCACAGGGCTGAGCACAGAAGCTCCAACAATAGGTCAGGAAGGACAAATGGAAAAAGACGCCAGCGTCGCATTAGTAAACCTCAGTTCACCAGGCAGAGCACGGCCAAGCAGGAGCTGGGAATGACTCGGCTTCCAGATGCCGGCTGCTGTGCTCAGGGCAGGCAGCAGGGAGAAGAAGGCTCAGGACACTGGAATTCTCACTTGTGCCAGAAGACAGCATTCCGAAGCCGGGTCCCTCCTTATTCCAATTCCTTCCTCCCTGCGTTAGAAAACTGCAGCCCGAGTCAGATCCCCAAGGAAAGACTCCCCTTTGCAGGAGGACTTGAGACATTTTCTAGGATCGTTTCATAAAAGGTTCTGAGGAGGCACGTGTCACTTTGGAGAGAGGGACATCGTACAGCGATTGAAGAGCTTAAGATACATCTTAGTCTGCTCGAGTTGCCATAAATAACACCATGCTCTGGGTGGGTCAAGCAATGGAAATTATTTTCTTACAGTTTTGTGGCCACAAATGCCCAGCTCCCAGCTGGGTGTGGTTTCTGGCGAGAGCTCTCTTCCTGGCTTGTAGTCTGCCACCATCTTGCTGTGACCTTGTAGAGGCAGAGAACAAGCTCAGACTTCTCTTCCTCTACACTAAGGATGCCAGTTCCGTTGGGTAGAGGCTCCACCCTGATGAATTCACTTAACCAGAATCATCTCTCTAAATGCCTTATCTCTACAATACAGTCGCAAGGAAGGGAGGGACCCAACATGACAGTTTTAAAGGGAACACGATTTAGCCCATAAAAAGGGAAAGGAAAATGGCAGTCCACCTAGAATTCTTCTGAAGGGGAAGAGGAGACCAGTTAATGGGTAGAATGGATATAGGAACAAATTTTATCTCAATATATGAGAGAATATTCTAGAGAACTTTCCAAAAATAACTCCCACAGGAAATAGATGAGTTTAGAAGGAATGTAACAAATTTAAGCACCAATCCTTGAATGAGATATCACTGATCTTCAAACAGCTTTCCCTGTAGAAATCCCACTCCTCCTGCAATGTATTAAAGGTGTCCTATTTGGACCAGGATGAAAGGGTTGTACCCAATATTCAGCCATCAATTTCTCCTCCACTACCTCTCTCTTTGGCCCCAGCATGGGTGCAAGGAGGTCAGGTTTGGGTTGATGGATAATTCACAAGGCTCCAACCATTTGGAGACACTCAGATTGATAATATGTTACATGGAGCCTTATAACACAACCTCTTTACCATAAGGGAAATCAGCAGGCAAGCTTACGAGGCTATTGTACTAAGGTGGACAGCTCGTTGCAGCTCAGTGATGGCCATCCTGGCTGGACTCCAGAGGCCACTGCAGAGCTGACATATTTGAGCATCAGGGAAGCCATGTACAACTCTTCATTTTTTGCACACGGGGTTCTCCACTGTGCCTGACCCACAGCTATTTTACAGTACAGGGGTCAGTGGGGCAGACTTAGGCAACTAGGAGCACTCGAGTCAAGGTATGTACATGACCTCAGCACTGCTGCCTCGTCTGGTAGAAGGGACAGTGCTAACCTCACAGGGGTGCTGGAGGATGCAGAGAGGCAGCTCTGAAGCCCACCCTCTAAAACACCGCCTGATTTCAGTACTTTGTTTCCTCTCCTTCAATACCAAATAATTAATGGTGAATGCTCTTAACTATATATGCTTAAAAGATGGAAACCAAAATAAACAAATAAATAAATAAAAACATGGAAACCATGACAATCTAATGACAACATAACTTTTAGTTCTAAATTTTTTTCCACCAAGCTGCTATCTAGATAGTAAGAAAAATAAGCAACTGATGGATCTCTCTCTGTCTGTCTTCCTCCTTCCCTCTCCTTCAGGAAGCTCATCAGGAAAGGTAGGCAGTGGGCAGTGGGAAGAGGAAAACATCACCACAAACCCTGGAAAATTCTTAGCCAGAGTAATCTTAATTACTAATTACTAATTTTAATCTAACACCAGAGTGATCTTATGTGATCAATGCTATCACCGTGCAATCTGGGATCAAATGACACAGGCAGTTGTGAAGCCCTGTTACACTGTTTTGATATGGATCTGACTTGAAGTCCCGCAAATGGGGAAAACTTTGAAATGTGGTGTTTACCGGACGTAACATTTGGAGTAGTTAAATTCAATTCTCTCCATAACTGGAGGTAAAATGTACTGTTTTATTTACAATGAAAATTTGAGCCTGAATTTTAGCGTAGTTGAAGGCTAAATAGCTATGAAATCTTCCTGTGTTGAGCTATACGCTACAAAGAACTTGTCAGCTTTGGTTCCATAACTTTTATCACCTTTAAAATAAATCGTATAGGGCGCTGGAGCAGTGGCTCAGCAGTTTCGGTGCTTGCCTGGCAAGCGCTAGGACCCGGGTTCAAACTCCAGCACCACGTACACAACTAAGTGTGTGTTGGAGCAACTAAGGCCATATGAAAAACTAAAGTTGTTTCTCTCTTTCTCTGTCTCTCTCACTGTCCCTCTCTTAAAAAAAAACATAAAAAATAAAATAAATTGTATAAGTTCCTAATAAATTCCGTACATTCATAAAAGCATAAAGAATGTGCTCAACCAACTGAAAACTATAGTGCAGTCCCTGTGTGATCTCAGTCACGATAGGACTGGACAGCAGCTGTGTCTCACCTGGACACTCACCTGTGAGGGAACCTTGGTCATACAGAGGACCAACGGGCCTCAGCCACTATCCTCATACCTTCCTGGAACTCTTCCAAGGGAAGGACCATGTTTTATCCAGGTGACAACTATTGACTTAGTAAGACCCTGGGGCATACACTAAAGTATGGTTCAGCCAGCTAGGATTCATTCACGGGTGTTTTTATCTACTGACAATTCGCCCAGACCTCTCCTAGACAGGATGAGACAGTCAGAGGTTGTATCCATGTACTTCCATACAACAAAATATACACACATGATTCATAAGTGAGCCCTAGCATCTTGCCTTAAAATGTCATCATTGAGAATATTCAGGTAATCCTTCAGCTAATGTCTTGTTCAGATGTAAGCAAACCGTAAAACTTGCAGATGTGCTTCTGAGGTTTAAAGAGGAATTCTAAACCCATGTTGTCTTCAACTCAGTTGGGAGGAAGGAGCTAGGAAAGCAGTTCAAGACTGAAAGCCAAAGAAGAGGTGAGCTGATTGAAGTAGAAGTCACCCTTGGTGGAAGTACAGTGTGATCCGAGAGACTGCTCCTCAGGAGTGGTCACAAAAACCAATCTACGGCTGCCTCGGACTCCAGATTATTTTGCATTTCTCATTGGGGTCTCCTTTTTTATTTCCTTCTCAAGGTTTTCCTTTTCGCTCCTCTGCACTATCCTTCAGTTTCCTTGCTACTTCTCTTTGGTAAAGCCATGATTAGCTAAGATAATCAATGCCAAACACTGAGGGCAGCAGGAGCTTTCAAGTACAATTTGAATATTCCACTCAGTGTCTGGGAGACTGGGGAGCACCCTTGAAGCCCCAAAATCAACTCTTCTAAATGCATTAGATTTTCACGTGGTTCTTGGTCTTAGTCTGTATTTTTCTCCCTGATAGAAATATTCTTAAATGTTCACTAAATAAAAAATGTTTTCTTTACTTGATTTGAAAAACAACAACATTATTGAGTTCTTCCAGATAATTATAATGATAAAAAAAAAACTGGGTAAGCTAAATCAAAATGTTAGGGTTTTTTTTTATTAAATGCATATAGAGTTACAAATGAGGGGGAACCTTTATCAAACATTCAAGAACCAATGTATATATACTTAGTTATCCAGGGCTAATGCCATATTATGGATGCCCAGCTTGGGTTCCCCATGTTGCATTTCTCCCAGAAGAACCCCTGAATTAAACAGATATCTCGTAGAGGATAGAGGTCTCCTTCTGAGATGACTTTCCCCCTATTCCCACCCTCCAGTCTCCTAGATGTTCTTCCTACACCCTCCCTCCACCCTGTCCCCCACCCTACGCCTCCAAGTATCCTAGGGAGTCATCTCCCTGTTGCGTTGAGAATCATACAATTTGAAGTTATTGTTAGCTTAGCCATCTAACATACTGCTTCCCCATGTATTCTAGCTTCCACAGATGAGAGAAACCATTAGGCCCTTGAGTCTCTGAGATTGGGATACTTCACTGAGCATAATTCTTTCCATCTCCATCCATTTGATATCAAGAGCTGTAATATCATTTTCTCTAATAGCTTAGTGGTATTCCATTGCATAAATGTACCACAGTTTTTGAATCCACTCTTCCAGTGAGGGGCATCTGGGTTGGTTCCATAGTCTAGCTATAGTAAATTGAGCTGCTATAAACATTGATGAAGCCACATCACTATAATAAGCTGATTCTAACTCTTTTGGGAAAATATCCAGGAGTGGGATAGCTGGGTCGTAAGGTGGTTCCATCCTTAATTTTTTGAGGATTCTCCACACTGCTTTCCAGAGTGGCTAAACCAGTTTGCAGTCCCACCAGCAGTGTAACAGTGTTCCTCTTTTCCCACAGCCCCTCCAGCATAGGGGTTTTATTTTTAATTGACATACTGATATATGTTTATGGACTATGATGTGATTATTTGATCCTTGTGTACAGTGTAAAATTATCAAATAATGGTAATCATCATTTTCATCTTTTTAAACATTTACCATTTGTTTGTGTGAGGAACCCCCTAACTCTTTTGTCCTAGAACAAAATGAACTCAAAATGGGTCAAAAAACTAAATGTAAGATGAATTATTTTTAAAGCAAATTTTCTTGGAATGTTTGCATATTACAAGATAATAAAATTAATGACAAATCAATAAAGAGGAGCCAGGACTGGAGAGATTCTGAATTTTCTCCTTAAATTTTTAGTGCAACATTTAAAGCAGACCATGTATGATTTACAGCAAATATGATACAATATCTTGTGTAGGCAGATATTTTCTGTTGAAATGTTAGAAGTAAAAAGGTCAGCTTACCATTATTAAAGGTGGTTGAATTGCCATTTTAAGAATATTTTATTTAGGAGCTGGAGTGGTGGCTCATCAGTTATGGTGCTTGCCTGGCTTGCACAAGGACATGGATTTGAACTCCAGCACTATGTACAT
Organism: Aplodontia rufa; assembly: GCA_004027875.1. Taxonomy (NCBI): domain Eukaryota; kingdom Metazoa; phylum Chordata; class Mammalia; order Rodentia; family Aplodontiidae; genus Aplodontia; species Aplodontia rufa. The sequence goes on along the minus strand of PVKS010010090.1, from coordinate 52,996 downwards.
AAAAAGGTATCAGAGCAATGAAAACTACATGAAAAACTAAATAAAATTGATTCTCTCTCTCTCTGTCTCTCATTGTCCCTCTCTCTTTAAAAAAATACTACTCTGTTTAGTAATGCACGTATCTTCAGATTACTCTGTTGAATGAATCTAACTGCTGTGTCCGGGGCGGTGTACTGACATCATATAGATACTTCCTGGGAAGACAAATTTTCTTACATTATCTCTATTGCACAAAAATTGCCCAGTATGTTTGAGACACACAAGAACTACTTTTAAGTGAGATATTAGTAACATTTTTTCTGTATCTGTTTAACAACTCAGTGCTCATGGAACATCCCCACATTTGGCTTTGGGTTAGCATGGAGATACTAATCATAAGTATCAAGATATTCATATGTACATCAATCCTATTTCATTTTATTTCCAGTAAAATTCTTTATTTTTTTACCCACTCAAATATCGTAACTGAAGTTTATCTGTGACCATTATTTCACAATCTGTTTAGCCTTGTGTAACTGCCTCCAACCCTTGTTTCCTCCCAGTCTAGGAGGGGGCTGCAGTACTTGCTCTGGTAACACTCCACACACAGTGGGACAGGTGAATGGACACCTGAGGACAATCAACAAGAGCAGACATGTCTCTCACTGACAGTAGTAGATAAATAGTAAACTACAGGTGCTGTTTTTACCTTCACGTTAGAGCTGCCAGCCCCAGGCCCTGCCTACTCACGGGGATCCCTACAGCCATTCATCAACTGCGCTGCGGACAGCTGTAATGGAGTGGTCACTTCCCAGTGTGTTCCTCTGGGAGATGTCACTGATTTGAACGCCTGGGGACCGGCATCCCGCTAGCAGTTCTAAATTCCTCTTCTCTGGCAGAGCTGGCATGCGGCGTTCCACAGCTCTTAGCCCTTTGGGTCATCTGCTCGACTTGTGATCAGTGTGGACTGATGTGATTATTTGATACCGTGTACAGTGTAAAATTATCAACTCATGGCAATCATAATCATCTTTTCAAACATTTACCATGGTGGGTGTTAATGCACACACAGCATCTTATAGATTTCATGAGAGCAATCACACGCAGTCAAGAACCAAGTGACACCTTTCATGTTCCCCCCAGCCAGTGTCCCATCAAAGTGACCAGAAAAGGTGTCAAGGCTGAAGTTAAGATGCCTTCTTCCATATGTATTATAGTTGCCAAGCAAATGTGAATTAATTGGTCAAAGCAAAACTGCTGAGAGAGAGAGAGACAGAGACAGAGAAAGAGGGAGGGAGGAAGCTGTGAAAGGGAAGAAGACACTGGAGTGGGAGCATTGGAGAATGCACAAGGAAAGAAACAAGTTGTATGGCAAAAGTCTGAGCAGAAGTAAGAGAAGAAGTCCTTTAGCCCCACAGCCAAGGGAAACAGAAACTTCTAGCCTTAGGTAAAAGCAAGAAGGTTTCCAGATCCCAGGTGACCTGCGTGAGATCAGGTGCCCTGCTCAGGTACCTAGGAAGTTAGGCTGCAGCAGGTATCCATGTGCTGCATTTTGACAGCCCCAAATGTGGGAGGTAGGGGACTTTGCTGGACAGAGGGAGGAAGGTGAAGTCAGAAGCTGGGGACGGAGGTGACGGTGTGGGGTGGCCACTGCAGGCACAGGAGCGTGGATCCACAGGTGAAGGTCTTTGGAGTTGTTGACCAATGTCCAGTGCCCGGTGAGACCCACCAATTTAACGTGAAGTTGACCCACAGGACTCCTGTGCTTTTCCCTTGCTGGTCACACGTGGTGCTGAGCAAGAGGGTAGGATGGTGGGTGCTGGGATAGTGACAGGGAAAGAGAGCAAAGAAGCAGACATGGTTACCTGTGAAAGCTCACTGTGGAGCAGATCGGATGATCTAAGCTGACCAAGGGCCTCAGGATGCAAGGGTGGAGGGGCAGGTGCCTCTGGGCTCTAAAGTGGGGACACTGGAGTGTGCGGGAAGGACAGGAGGTGGATGTCAGAAGGTCAGTATGGGGCAATTCCTAATGGTGACATGGCAATAAATGCCATTGAGATGGAGACAAGGGAACCAGTCTTGAGAAGAGGGAGCAGGCGAGACAGCTGGGGTCTCTCCAGGGCCTCTTCTAAGGACCTTACCCCATGTGGGGCCTTGGGATCTAATCACCTCCCATAGCCCCCACCGCCTACCACTGTTGCCTTGGAGTTAGGATCTCAGCGCACAAAGTGTAGGCTGACTCATGACTTCACAGCACAGCTGCGCCACCTCAGGAACAGAGGACTGCAGATCAGGGCAAATGCTCCAGACCTCCTGTGTGTTTGCACCCCAGAAGGGCATGCTTGTGGGTGCTTGAGACCTTCACTTTAAGGACACTTAAAAGAACTAGGAGAAGACTCGCAGGGCCCCACTATACACAAAGCTATTCTTACGAGCTGGGGAAAAGACAAATCCTCAGAGGCCACTGATACTTCCCTTGGTCAGCACACAGTAATTAACTTTTTTTATACCAGTTTTGATCTACCTTAGTACAGCGATCTCATCACTTCATCATGTTTATTGTAAATTTAACATTGCCCACTCCTCCATCTCCTTCCTTTTCCCTGTCTCTGCTTGCTCTGACCTTAAAACGCCTTCTTCATCCAGCTAGTTCTAACTCTGCTCCCTGGGACATTCAATATTACTAGGCTGGGCCTAAGGACATAAATCTTTCCACCTGAATGGACAGGAGCTTTAAAAGAAAGAAGTTTCTGGAATAGGACAGAGGAGAGCAAGTCAAGTAATTTAACCAAGGAAAGAAGGAGCCACTTGCTTTCAGCTTATGGAGATGCCAGGAGCTCCCTTTCTCTGCAGAATGTGGATTCAGGCTACACCAATTGGAACTACAAACGGCTCCTGCCAGTCGTCAGCAGGTGTGACCTCCAAGAGATGGAGCAAACTTCCTTAGCTCTTGGAGGTGAAAATAGAGCAAATCGAGAAAAGGAAATGAATCCGACCAGTCAAGTGGAGAAAGAGTCGAGTGCATATTGCACTAATAGAAAAGTGCTGTCTGCACTCGCTGTTTGACTGTTTTGCACTAGCAATGATATCACCTGACATTCTTAATGTGTGTAGTATTTCCTGCATAATGTGCAGAGAATAAGGTTTGATGGGTTTATAAGCTTAAATTTGAATAAAATTAAAATTTAGTGTAAGAGAAAGGTTAAGAAATATTTAAGATTACGAAATCAATTTGTGCAAGTTTGAACTTTTCACAGATAACAGACCACCTAGGAGATGCCTGAAACTCATCACATCGACTTTTCAAAATGCCAGCCTCTTCTGTGTGTTCTCAGTTTTGCTTTTTGCTCCATATCTGGTTCATATAGAGGTGCCACAAGACCTCTGAATTATTCTCAGGTCTCAATTCAAGGACACTGAGATTGGCTGAGACACACTAAGTTTTCCTGTCTTACATGATGTCACTGTCAGTTAATGAAAGGATTTGGGTAAATATAACTTATGGTCCAACACTTGGACCTCAACACTTGAATATGTATTAGTAGGTCATTCAGAATAAAGCTTTCCTGGAGAATGCCACAGGCTTAGGGTATTTATCCATGATTCGAAACTAACTCTAAATGCACTCTGTAATGTACAGGAAGGTTAACTGAGGCAATCTCATACCACAAAACTCAATTTTCTATCTTCAAATTCCTCATGGATACTTTTTTTTTTAAGAAAGAAAGAAGGGACAGTGAGAGAGAAAGAGAGAAGCATTTTTTAATTTAGGTTTTCATGTGACCTTCATTCCTCAGATGCTTTGTTGTGTACATGGTGCTGGGGTTTGAACTCGAGTACTCACGCATGTCAGGCAAGTGCCGCATGCAAGCACCACAACTGGCAAGCCACCGCTGCAGTCCCTCAGGGATACTTTTGTAAATATTTTTCATTAGTTTTCCTTTCCCTGAGCCTGAATCCACACATATGAAAATATAGAGGCAATTAAATAATTTTTATTTGAAGCCTTTTAAAGGCTCCAGAATATCAAGACAGATCAAATCTTCAATGGTTCCACGGTACAAAAGCAATCACAGCAGTCGCTGGATGGACTTTTGGTCTCCTGAGGCGGGGCCGCCGTCCTGCTTTTCTATGGGTTATTACTTGATCTTGTTTGCTGGTGTTGTTTGTTTGCCATTTTAGCTCTGCTGTGCACTGGCATTTCTCAGTGCCAAGTGTGTCCCTCCATCCAGGAACCTGTTCAGGATTCTTTGGTGCCTGCACTGGCCTGAAATCAAAAGACCAACAACAAGTTAAAAAAAGATCTCATTCATGAGAAAAAGATCCAAAGGGATCTAAGAGTGCAGCTAGGAGAAAAAGAAAAGGGTTTTGGTTAGCTCTTCACTGCTGTGATCCAAACACCTGAAAACAACAACGTTAGGAGGAAAAGGTTTATTTAGGGTTCATGTCCAGAGAAGACTGGCTCCATTCTTCAGACCTCGAGGTGAGGTTGCACGGCATGGCAGCTGGCACGGCCCCCCAGGAGCAGCGAGTTCAAGGCATCAGATCAGGAAGCAGAACAGGGAGAGAAACTATGCGAAAACCAGAATCTATACCCAAAGGCACCCAACGACCCACCTCCTCCAGCCACTCCCTGCCACCCCACAGTTGCCAGCTAATCTCTATAAGGGGATCAACTCAATGATTGGGTCAAAGCATTCACCACCCAATCATTTCACCTCAGCCTTCCCGAATTGTCACACTTAAGCTTTTGAGGGACTCCTCACATTCAAACCATAACTTTCTGCCCTGGAACCCCCAAAGCTCATCAGGCTGACAACACAAAATGCATTAGTCCATATTCCAGAGTCCCCATAGTCTCACCACTTCCAAGCTTGCCCCAAGTCCAAGTCCAAAGTTTCCTCCCAGACTCAAGGCAAACTCTAAACATGAACCCCTATAAAATATATCAAGTTACATAGGTCAAGTATCTAAAGGCACACAGGAAATATTTCCACTCAGATAGGGGCATACAAAGGAAGGATGGGACCACAGCAAGTCCGAAATCCAGCTTGGCAAACAAATCCTTCCTGGTGTTCCCTACAGGAGGCTGTGCGTCTCTGCCCCATGCCTTGCTGCTTGCAGTGCACACGGCCTCTCTGTTGGCTCGTCTGTGTTCAATCCCTGCAGCTCTCAGAGGTTCCAAGCTACTGGCATTTCTTCATCTCAGGGAGTGGGAGGGCTTCACAAGGGGGGTCTCTGCTGCAGCTTTGACTTCCTATCCACATCTCCACCCTCTCAAGGACTGCCTGCAGGGACTCTGTCCCTGGGCCACTTTGCCTCGTCTCCCAGACCTTCCTTTGAAATCTCGGTGGACGCCTCCATGACTCCTAACTCCAGCATCCTGCAGACCACGTGGTTGCTGTCAAGGTCTGCTGCCATCTCCAGCAGCAGCCACGCTTCCCGGGACCATGGCTGCAGCAGCCCCTGAGTGTCTGGGTGGTGGAGCACACTGAAAAACCTTTCTAGCCCCGCTTGTACAAGTACGGTGCCCCCCTGTCTCTTCTTAAAGGAATTTTTACTCCCTTGAGCTTGGGATGGGTGTGGTCTTGCCAATTTCTGAGATGCTCTGCAGCAGTGTTTCATATTGCCTCTGGGCAAGGTCTTTACCACTTTAATGGGGTGATGTCTTTAACAACAGCCACTTCCTTGGCCCTAGTTTTACTCTCACCTTTCAAGTCCAAGTTTTTCAAATCTTTCTCTTCTGCTTTCTGGTGCTAAATACTATCACAAACTTGTCTAAAAGCCACCAGCAATACTGATGCCACTGCCTGAATATTATGCTTCCTGGAAATTTCTTCTACCAGATTAAGAAGTACATCACCTTTAAAATCAGGTTCAGAGAAAGTCTCTGGACATGGGAAAAAAAACACAACTTCTTATCCAGAGCATAACCCAGATGGCCTGTAGTCCAATTTCCAATAGAGTCCTCCTCCTCTGAAACCTCTTGAACAGCATCTTGACTGTCCACAGTCCTACCAGCATTCTGGACCTCTGAGCTCCCACTGTAATCGCCCACTAAGCTCCCCTTACAACAAGTTAAAGCTTTATCAGCTGGCACTGACAAACATCTCAAAATTCCTCCCACAAATTTCAAAAAGTTCCAAAAGCTTCTAAACCACAGTCAGGCTAGTTATAGCAGTGACCCCACTTCTGGAACCATTTCTGTTTTAGTCAGCTTGTCACTGCTATGACTAAAAGACCTGACAAGAACAAATTTTAGGAGGAAAGAGGTTTATTTAGGGGCTCACAGTTTCAGAGGCCTCATCCACAGGAGGCCAGCTCCATTCTTCAGGGTTCAAGGTAAGGCAGTGAGACAGTTTTAGGAGAGACAGTAAAATGGCTAGGTAGTCAGGACCATGGACCCCAGTAAAGAGTCGTTAACGGGTGTGCTCAGGGCCTTCATATGTAAATGAAGGGAGCTCACCTCTGGGAGCACCTCCTTTGTCCCAGAGGGGGGAAACTAAGAAGTGGGGATGGACACAGTGGAAACTTGGAAAGAATTGCTACCTCTTTTGCATAGATTTTAATCAATGACTTTTGTGCTTAGTTTCAATGCCTGTTTTGCATAGATTTCAACCAATGACGCTGATGCATTTTTCAACACCTGTTAGCATGAATGTTAATTATGCTCATACCCCAAATCAATGTGACCCCTGGACTAACCTCCATTAGACGGTGTCCTGCTTCCAGGTGCCCCTCCACCTTGCAGAGTCTCTGCTCTCCTTCCTTAAATAAGTCCTACTCTTTTTCACTTCTCCTTCCCTGGTTGTCCATGGATTTTATTTTTCAAATTCATGAGACAAGAATCCAGAAGTTTGGCACCAAATTCCCAGGGTGAATTTCCACCACATCAAGAGCTGCAACACCCAGCTTTTAGCTGCAGAGCTGCTAACACTATTTCAGCTGCAGACACCTGCAGCCAGCCCAAATTCCCAGTTTTAGCTGGGAATAGCTGCAAACACTAGAAGCGGGCTATTTCGGCTGCTTGAATCTGTAGTGGCCCAGACTCCATTCGCCAGCAGGAGCAGAGAATCCGGCCTCATCTCAAAACCCCCACATCAGCAGGACATCATGGTGGCAGAGTGTGGCAGAGGGAACAAAGATCTCAGAGTGTCACATTGGGAAGCAGAGCAGTGAGGGAAACTCCATGCCAGATAGAGAATATACACCCCAAGGGCATGCCCCAATGACCCCCCTCCTCCAGTACTCCCTCACAGCTGAGTTGCAGATTAATCCTATCACTGATTGTGTTAAGTCTTTTCTAACCCAAACCCTTCCTGAATTGCCACACGTGAACTTTTTGGGACACCTCACATTCAAATCCTAACAGAAAGCAACAAAAGAAAGAGCAAATGCATAGCGCAGGGTCAGAAGGAGACAATCAGGAAGCACCATGAAAATCAGGACTCCTTGGGGCTTAGAGATTCAAAGTTCTCGAGGAGAATAAGACAGCCAGGCCAGCTCTTCGTCTTAGGAGGTTGGCAACTGAAACAGAAAACCAGGAGTTAAAAATGGGCCATTCTTCAAGGCTGTGGGCATGAGATACCATGCCAGGAGATAGGAGTCTGAGAAGTCAGCTCAGCTTCTGAGACCACGTGGTCACCAGAAATACCAAGGATCTGGAGCCAGACGAAGCAAATTCACCAAGACGCTGTCACTGAGACAGGACAAGAGTCCAGCACATTCCAAAAACAGTATTAGAGACTTTCCTAAATGACAAAGGGCAAACTCATGGTGGTGAGAGGCAAATGTGTGCATGGAGCAGCCACTGACGTGAGCACTGTTTCCTGTACCTTCTTAGCACAGTGCAGGGCTCCCCTCAAGGTAGAGACAAGATGGCAGTAAGGTCTGAGACACACGAGCAGCCCTAAGGCAGAAGAGTGCGACCTCAAGAAGGCCGTTCCTGCCTACTCTGTGGGTGCCATAAAAGCTGTGTGCATTTGTCCTGTGCTTGAGTTGGCCTCACCCTCTCGGTCAGTGGAATCTCCCTTCTTGTTCCACAGAAGGCCTTGAGAAAGTCTTGCCTTCGCTTTGATTTTTCCTGAGTCCATTTCTCATTTCAACCTCTGGACTCAAGAACCCAAGCTCTGTATCAACAGGAGCATAGGAGTCAATTGGAAGAGCCCCCAATGACCCATGCGGGACAATCCGAGCTGCAAAATAAGGATCGGCTGATATCTCACAATAGGAAACAAATGTCCATGAATACACACTAATATAAAAAGTGATTAAATCAATAAGCGAGGGTCAGAAAGGTAGAACAATCTTGTGGAAGAAATCCAAATAATTCACGCTGATGCTCTGCCGGAAGCGGTGCACCACTCCCAGCTCCACAGGTGTGGGCTGCCCAGAGTGACTTTCTTTTAAAGGGGAAAACAAAGAGTAACTTCACAGTACAGAAACCTGACAGATTCTACCTGGCCACACAGGAGCAACACCAGCAGTGTGGGACCACTCTAGCGACATGTGCCCTTGATAAGAATTTCTGAGGATGGGGCTTTTCTGCTCTTGTCCTCCCCCCAAGAATCCATAATCTCTGTCCAGCTTGGGATAAATGCCGGGCAAACCCAACAGAAGGGTGTTCTACAAACCACCTAAGCAGTGCTCCCAAGGTCAACTGTCAAGGTCACCAATGAGCAAGAAGAAGAGTGAAGGAGGCCTGACCAGGAGATAGGGTTCTGAGAAGTCAGCTCAGCTTCTGAGACCATGTGGTCACCAGAAATGTCAAGAATCTGGAGCTGGACTAAGCAAAATCACCAAGACACCGCCACTGAGACAGGATAAGAGTCTGTCCCTTTCCAAAAATCCTTTCTGAGACTTTCCTAAACTACAAGGGGCAAACTCCTGGTGGTGAGGGGCAATTCCATGCATATAATGTGGACTAAATGCTACTTGGTTCTCCAACTCCATCTGCTTGAAAATCACTAATTTCCTCTAAAATCCTACAAGTCGTTGGCCACCTCGTTGTGAGTTGAACACTCTGGTAACACTGCCTACACCCACATTCTGCCCTGATTCTAATTTCTTTCTCTGGTGCATGCCTGGGCAACAGGACTTATAAAGGGACCCCGGAAGTTCCAATGCACAGCCACAATGGTGACGCCACTCCTAACAGTCTACACCACAGATATTAGCAAACTACCTCCTCCTACCTCCAAACACAAGTAACTGGTCACTGGCATCAGTCTCCCTGAGACTTTGCTGAACATGCAGCTTCCTACCTACACTGACAAGGTCAGAGCCATCTTCTCAAGGAGATTTCGGGCTAAGAAATCCAAATGGATCAGAAATAGAAGCAAATTACATTTAACTGTATACAAATTCCAAGTGGCTGGTGGTGGAGCAATGTGGGAAAGGAGGGAAGCACAAAGGAGAGGGTGATGTGGACCGGAGTGGGGGTCCTGGGGGAGACATTTGAAATCGGGAGAACACAGGAAGTCTAAGAAAGGGACCCAGGATCTTGGCAGCTACAGTTCACTGGAAGCAGAGCAAACATCTGCCTGGATGAGGGTGGGGGTGGAGGTGATGGCAATGCAGCCATCACAGAAGCAATAAGGTCACAGAAAACCCAGGGCAGCCATGGGACTCAGGGTTTCTACCAAGAGCTGCTCCAGAGCCAGTGTGCCGACTGGAGGGTCAGTGTTGTGGTTTGGATGTGAGCTGTGCCCCCATAGCTCATGTGTGGGACATTGCAAGAAGGCTCAGAGGTGAAGTGATTGGGTTGGGGGAGCCTTAACCTAGTCAGTGACTTAATGCCCTGAAGGGATTCACTGGGTGGTACCTGGAGGCAGGCAGGGTGTAGCTGGAGGGGTAGTGTCCTGGGGGCGTGACCTTCGGGGTGCACATTCTGTATCTGGGGAGTGGAGCTGTCTCTCTGCTTCCTGGAGCCAGGGCCTTAGCTGCTTCCCTCTACCACACCCTTCCACCATGATGTTCAGCCTCTCCTCCAGCCCCAGGCAATGGAGCCAGCCGTCTATGAACAGAGACCCCTGAAACTGTGAGTCCCAAATAAACTCTCCTCCTCTGAAACTGTTCTTGTCACTTCTTTTTAGTCACAGCAGCGTAAAAGCTGACTAAATCAGGCAGCATTGGAGGCACTGGCGGGACTGGAAAAACACAAGCTTGTGTTGACCTCCTTTGGTGCTTCGTAAACTGTTCCCTGTGACATAACAGCTGCTTAATAGAGCCACCAAGAATGTGGGTTTCACAATGAAATCCAGTTTCCATCAAGGCCTGATGACGGAGTGCCGGAGCCACAGGGATGTGCAGGGTCATACAGCTGGGGCTGCCTCCGTGGGCGTGGGCAGTGTGCCACAGACATCTGTCGGGATGCATGTTCCAAATCCCAGGACCGAGCTCTGGGAAATGGCTATGGAAATGTTCCATGAAATAGGAACCTTGAACCCTACTGCAATGTAGGTGGAGATGATTTGCAAATAGAAACATCAGGAAAAATACACAAAGCTTCTTCAAAGTATACCATAATGCATGGTGCATGTTTAATGGGGAGAGAACTGTAGTGTCGTTTAGTATATCTGTACAGGAGACATGAAGAAGTGTGTGCTCAAAAGAACTAGCAGGTCCCTGGGTGATGGAGGCAGTATGTCTAGGGAAGAGGCTGTTTTGCCAATGCGTGGGGCTCCGTGCTGCTGCGATCAAACGCGAGGAGCCTCTTGATTGCAGATGGTGAATGGGATTGAGTGGGGCTGGCTGCACTAATGACTTCAGAGGGGGACTCCATCGCACGCTACGTGGAGGACAACAGGGGAGAGAGCAAAATCCTGCAGTGAATACTGACGTTACCATTCCCAGGACTCTCCGGAGTTGCTAAAGGCTTCTGTGGAAAGAAAACAGTCTATAAACGACGGAAGATACAGCAAATGGAGGAGAGGACAGTTAGGGAGCAAGTTAGATCAATAAAACCTCATAAAGAGACCAAATTTACTTTTGTGACAATGTTTTCAGAAGAGAATGGTTATTGGGATTTTATCTTTATTCTGTTCACTTTAGTTCCTTTTAAATGCTGTGTGTTAGTATTGTTTGATTTCTAGTTGACAAATGCTGATTGTGCATTCAGGAAGGGTGATGTGAGCAGAGTACTAGTTCACGATGTGGAACACTAGGTCAGGCTATGAGCAGATCCCTGCCTTCGACCTCACCAGTTACACAAGCTGGTGTTTATGCTGACTCTTCTGCTTAGATTATGCAGCCTTGATCTGGAACTGAAGCTCTGGGGTGTATGACGAATCTTGGCAGCCTTCTACAGACTGCAGAGCTGTGAACTGTTATCCCACTAGTGGGTCAGAATGGTGGGTTCCGAGCTCCCCTTGGAGGCCTGGCAGAGGTGGGCACAATGTACACAGGTTGGGGTGTGTCCATCAGCAGCCTGGCTTCATGGTGATGTGGCCTTTGCTAGGTCACTTCAGGATAGCTTGCACTGTGCCCATGGACAGAGCAGCTCTGGAGTGGTCCTCAGACTTCAGATGGTGACAATCTCTGAGTGTGTGCTGGGAATATATGTGTGTCTACTTCGACAGTGTGCATGTTTGCATTTGTGTATGTGAGTGTGCAGGAATATGAATGAAAAGAGGAAAAGTGGAGACTGCCTTGGCCTTCACCTGGCAGGATCAGTGCTCACCACGTAAGCCAGCAAGGGCCTGGACTGTGGTCCTCTGAAGAGTCCTGAGGGGTGTCAATAGTTGCATACTCAGCTGTGATGGTGACTTTCAAGGGTCAGACTGGCTAGGGAGCCCCCTGCCCAGGGCTGGCCCACAGTTGAATGGCTGAGCCTGCTGGTCAGGTTTGCATGGTCAGGACTGGCCACAACCTTGCTTAGGAGTAAACATGGCTCTGTGCCCTGCAGGTCTGCCTGGGCAGAGGGGACAATCCTTTCTTCATGTGGTGACCTGCAGCATCTTCTCCTGATGTAGTTCAGCACCCTGGAGCTCAACCTCAGGGAAGATAAGGAGAGAAGGGACACTCTACAGCATGTATCATGACCCTGACTATTTCCGTGTTTTCTGCCTTCCCCATATGCTTAAACCTGAAATGTTGTGGTGCCTCTCAGCTGTGAGAAATGGCATTGGCTTACCCAAACCCAGGTGCTGCAACATGTGGTACACCGACATCTTAGGCAGGATGTTGGGACACAAGTCACACATGGGAAGAAGAGCTCACACCTACCATGCACCTACCTGTTGGACAGCACTTGAGAATTTGATGGTACAAGAAATGGGTATCTTATCTGTGTAAAAAGGATCATATGCTGAAAACAGACTTCTAAAGGAAGTCATAACACATTTAAAATCACAATGAAAGCGTTTGAATTGTGCTGGGGAACTCCTTTTGTAACATAAATGTCTCTCAAAATATTTTTTAATAATATGAGTAATGCTTTAAAATTATTTTCAAAAATTCAACATCACAACACAGTACTTTCATGAAACCAGATTATCATGAAGCTGGTTATATCAAATTCACTGCACATCACCAATCCATCCTTCTGTGGTTGCAACTGAACCCATGGTCCTCTGGCAATGCCACACCACCATCTTTGGACAGTTTTCAAGGCCAGTCTGGGAGGACAGCATGGGAAATGCCTTGGCCTTCACCTGGCAGGATCAGTGCTCACCACGTAAGCCAGCAAGGGCCTGGACTGTGGTCCTCTGAAGAGTCTTGAGGGGTGTCAATAGTTGCTGTCACCTAAGTGATGAACTGTACTTCATGCTCCTCCCTGGAAGGGCTGCCTCCTTCCTGGGCTTCGTGATCTTGTAACGTGGTGGAAGAAATACCCAGGGGCAGCATGAGTGACGGGGAGGCCTGGGGGAGGGAGGGGGCTGCTGGGCAGGGTGCTGGCCTCACTGCTCCTGGGACTCAGCAGACCCTCACTCAGCTGCTGAGTGGCTTCACCAGTTATAAGAATGTGAACAAAGTTCATGTCAATCATTGTCCTTTCTAGGATAAGATTAACACTTAATGACAAGTACAAATCAAACTTGATTTGCAAGTTGCTTTGTTAATATAAGGAAGATAGCACATCTTCTTCTTTCCCAGAATGATCCAAAAGAACTCCTTGCTCAGACCTTCAGCCTGAGTGGACACCCCTGGGCCTTAGACACCCAGACACCAGCTCTTAAAGTGGCCTGAGGCATCCTGAATGCTGAGATCTCAGTGAGCCCCTATGTAAGGCAGTCTCTGGGTGCAGGGGGAACAGGAGTCAGAGCCTCTCGACTGAAATGCTGGAGTGAAAATCAAGCTCCACGGGTGATATTTCCTTTTCGCTGCAAGATTCTTCCACATTCCAGTCCCGGAATTGCAAGAAACCTGTCTGGGGAGCTTTCAGCGTCCAGAGAGGACTATTTACATTTCCAATATAGTGTGGGTTAAAAGGCCCTCAAAGAAAAGTGGCCTGTAATAGCCTGGGCACTGGGGACCCACAGGATGGGGGCCAGAGTGAGTTATTGGAAGAGTGCAAGAAAAACACCATCTCATCAACAAAGAAGAGCTCTTCCGCTCTTCGGAAGATGAGTTTGCAGAGAATGAATCATAAATGCGTGCTCAGTGTCAGTCAGGAAATGAACTATTACTTTGTCCACAGTGAGGACAGCGGAGCAGAATAGCGCTCTGGGTGCCATGACAACCAGTCGGGGACCAGCACTAAGCACCGTTTCCAAGGGGAGAGGACCAGCTTGCTGCTCTCTCAACTCAGTATGGAGGCTGGAGGTCTAAATGGGCAGCTCAGTCCACCAACTCCATGGGGACCCTCATGAGAACGTGCAGGCTGCTGGGGACAGGGGCACCTGGCTGGGAAGTTATGCGAGGCTTTATGGAGACTCCACTTCAAGCCTTCTCTATTCCCAGCCTTGCTGTGAGAAACCTGGCAACGTCTCACTGTGACAGTAAAACAGAATTAATGAGTCTTTGGAAACGCTGCTGTGACACAGAACTTCAGGGAATGAAGGAAGATATTTGAAAATAAAACTGCGGCCAACTCACGTTTTGTGTGTGATGTGGGTTAAGTATTATCATGGAATGACATTTTCACAATGCTGAAAAGCTTTAATTATCTACCAATTCCATGATCTTAGCCATAACATGATCTGCTTGCAGGAGACTGAGGTTTCCCCTTTGGTTAGTTCTTTGGTTCTTATTTTAAGTGAGATTTCTTTCAAAATGGGAACACATAAAACTTATGTGTTCAAATATGAGGGGCCAATGGGGGAATACGCCACAGGATCTGGCCTTAGATGTGGCGGCTCTAAACTCTGCCTCTGTCATGGTTTTCCTGGGATGGTAACCTACTAGGTCAGGGTCACACAGGCTAATTTGCACATACTGAGGTTTCTTCATACTGCATTAAAAACACATCTGAATTCCTTCCAGAACCTTCAGAAGCTGTGGCTCACATGATTCTGTGGTCCCAGGGCTTCTTCTCAGGTATGAGAACTTAAGGGAATGAAGGGAGATATTTATCATGCTGTGTTTTATTTCATCGAGGATTTTTAACTCATTTTTATGTTAAATAAAGACTTTCCTTTTAAATTGGTAATATGTGCTGAGAGGTCTTTTCATGAGATAAGCCTTCAAATTCTTCAGATATTTTTTGAAAATTGGGATTATGTGTTCTGGCTGTTTTGTCTTAAGAAATCATTCCATTGCTCAAGTTTGGAGAACTCTGCACAAAACCCTGTAATACCTGCTCCCAGAATCTGGCTTAAAACTCAGAAAAAAAAAAAAAAAAGAAGCTTGTCTATTTCCAGGAGTTCAGCAGAACAATCTTTCATTTGCTAATTCTCCTGAGTTTCTTTTATCAATAACAAAAATTTCTTTTTATTAATAACAAAATCTACCTGGTTTGGGGAAATTATTGATCTTATCCTTTAATACAAAGAGATTATTGACCATTATGCTTTAATGCAGAGAATAATATTTCAGATTTTCACTCATTCTCGGTGTAAATAGGAGACAGAGGATGTGGGCATGCAGAATAGGGTTTCACGGGACCAGGTGAAAAAGTGTGTCTGTCGATGAGCTGGAGAATCACTGCAGCTCTGAAATCCAGCCACTGTTAGGAGACAATTCTCCGTGTGTTTCCTGAGGCTCTTGCAAGTTCTGTGAACACAGGAATACATGGCTTTGCTCTGCACTCTCCCTTCAGGAATGTCTGGATTACAATCAGCTTCGGAAGGCAGTGATAGGGGACAGGTTTACTTAATGCTCTGTAAAATAGATTGTATTTCCCTCCAAACAGGAAGAAGACACGTTTACTATTACATAAGATTCAGGTTCCCTACATCAGGATTTCTTTTCTTGGATGCAACCTACTATGTGTGCAGATATTGCCTCACAACCCTCAGCAGCAAGTGAAAATATATATTCTTAGGATTACTCAACAGGAGTACATCGAAGGAACAGGAAATGTAGAGCCCAGAAAGACAGCTGTGGGATTCAGCTGGCAGAAGGCTAATGTTGACATGATCTTTGCTTCCAGAGACAGGTCTGCAAACAAGCAGAAGGGTTGGTAGGAAGGTACACTTCAGGCCATGGTTTTGGTACCTTTTGAGTGGACCCTGAATAGACCCCTCCTTGAGAAGATGTGTCTCCAGTTCTTCAGGAGAGGTGGCACTGGCCAAGTGAGCTCTGCAGTCCTCCTTATATTCCTTTCCTCTGTTGGTGGAAGCAGGCTGTAGGGCATCTGGGAGACTAAAGGCTTAATATTCAGACTGATCTGCGCTGCACTTTCAATAGCCAAACACCTGTCGCACTGACGGCATCACTTGGACTCACACCCAAAGGACCCCGGGAGTGTACCTGTTTCCCCTCACACACCTCTCACCAAACTGTCACTGATGGTGTGTTTCTTTTTCTTCTTGATAAAAAGATGAAACAATCAAATGAAGTGTAAGATAATTCGGCAATAAAATGCCATATGCCCTTTATCAAGGGTTTACTTAAAGAGTGATTCCAGTACAAATTTTGGTGGTGGTTACACAACTTTACGCAATTGCCAAAACTCAGAATTAGCTGGGTTGGATGTCCTTCAGTGGTAGAGCTCTTGCCTCGCATGCACAAGCCTGGATTCAGTCCCTAAAACTGCAAGGGAAGGGACCTCAGAAATACAACCCCCACAAAAGTGAATTTTAATGAATACTAATTAAGACAAACTGTCTGAAAGATGACTTCCAAATTTTCTTCCAGTTTTAATAGACTTTATTTCAAGGAAGAATTTTGCTCCCAGAAATTCCTTCAAACTTAATAGTTTTTGAGAGTTTGCATTTGGAGGATCCTGATTCATCCAGAAAATTTTACCAATACCAGATTCATCATGGACTTGGAATCTCAACTTGGAATTTCAACTTCCAAGTGATTATGTGATTGACATTTCAAGGAAGGGGGTCATTTATTGAGTTGAAATATTTTTCCTGAGTTTGCAGAATTTTGTTGTATTTTTGACTATGGAATAATAATATATTTCTGAAGTACTTTAGCCCTAAGGAGTTAGGATTGAATCCTAAGTGATATTCTATTACTTACTGTTAAAAATTAATTATAAAGATATGGACATGAACAAGTCTTTGTATTCACCAGGCACTGTGCAAAATGTCTCACGTGCATTGTTACCTTTAATCCTTCCAACTTTAAGAACTTCATTATGCGCATCATCTTCATCTTACTTCAGAAGAAAACAATTAGTCTATTCTTTGCATGAACCTTTAACTGATTAAAGGCAGGATGGAGACATAAACCCAGTGTCTCAAGAGCTCACCTTCTCCACAGTGCACAATTGGTCACAGTTTCAGATTTTTTTGAACTCCTTTGAATTGCTTCTGAGGCTCATTCTGATGCTGCATGATTTCTATAACTTCCTCGGAAAGCAATATAATAAATTACCCCTCTACTAGTAATCTTAAATAGAAAGGAAATATCACTTTCCTTTGCACAAATGATGCACAATTCATGTCCACTCACCCTTGGCCCATTTGCAGCAAAGACAGGGAAGTGCCCTTTGGTTCTGGGAACATTCTTAGCTGGTGTGTCGCCTGAGGTCCCGTCTCGTCTCTCTGATCCTACTTAGGGACCTGCACTTTGAGGACATCCTTGGCCTTGAGGGCTTTGACAACGAGGATTTGGGGAGGAAGATGGTGTGATGAGTTCCAGATCCCATCCCACAAAGTTGTTCAAATGAGCCTAAAGCATGGTCCAGAACATGACTGTCCCCCTGATGAGGTGACTCATTAAGAGTCCGCCAAGTTCAGCTAGAGTTTTGCTTCTGCACAATGCATTGAACCAGTAGTCAATCACTCTCCTTCTGTCGATATCATATTACTTTATTATGGACAGATCTGCGGTGAAGTCTTCCTGGGAGAGGTGCTCTGGGCCCTTGTGAATTTCATGTTGTGTCTGGTCTGGAAGAGAAGTCTGTTAGTGATTCCATGGGGGCTTTTTCTTTGCCTGTTAAGCCACCAGGTGAGGATCCCACAATGTTATGGAAAATCAAATTACTGACCCTGGGAACTGAGTTTGTGCTGCTATCAAATTGCTTTAGGAAAGGTTCAAAAATTCTTTTTTCTGTGTTTTCTATAAATTTCTTCCACAATGATATTTTATATTTCCTTAAAAATGATTATCTTTGTATTAGTACTTTAGAAATATTAAGTACATGTGGTTTTCCTATTTTTTTATAACTATCATTTTAATATTATAATAATCTGGCTTGTGAAGCAATTTATGTAAATTATGTGCACCTAAGGTAAAGAGAGTAGTAAAGTCACCCTAACCCTTCACGTAGGCCCATGTCAGGCTCAGGTAGAAGGGAAGGAAGCGTGCCATGGTGGCTGTGAGGTACATTCCTTCTTTGGAGAGTGGTGTTCTCGTGTGTCGTGGACCTCGCGTGGAAGCTGTCTGGGGAAGACGTGCTCCCTTGCATGTGCGAGGGGCACTTTCCTTTGTTTACATTGGAATAACTTCACGCTGCACTGATTCTGCTCAGAACATTGAAACTAGAGTGCTGTGAAGTGTGGGTCCCCCCACCTCACTCATCGCTGGCCTTCGCTTTGACCATTCATCTGCTCATGAGCTCCTGGGTCCCCACAGGAATCCCAGAGCCTTCCCAGCCAGCCGGCAGCAGACCCGGATCTAGCTCCCACATAACACCCATGTGCCAGGTGCTGTGTGCCCACATCAGCCTGAAAACTTAGAGAACAAAATACCAAGGGGAAATGCCACCAACCATAGCTGCTTGCTGAGGCTCCTAAGACAAATGGTTTCACGACTCTTCTTGAGAACATTAATTGGGAGTTAATTAGTCATTGTTGTGACTGATACTCAACTCCATTAATTTCCTTTTTGGGGACTAATGTGCTATCTAAGCTAATTTGCAGTTTAAAAACCAGAGGCTTCACATAAGCATAAATGTGAAATATAAATCACATGTGACGAATTTTTTTTAAAGCATCCAAATAATCAGTCTGTAAGCTGCCACTTCTGATCACTGGTAGTCATGGAAAGAATCAGAAAAGAAATACCCAAGACCCTGAGCTTCAATTCCATTTTGCCAATTGGAAAACAGGAGACAATTTGAGACCTGATGAGAATCGCATGCTCAGAAAGCCAACCTAGGTAGGAATGGAGAGGCAGGGAGTCCAGTGAGGCAGTCAGGGTGTGTGGAAGGATGAGGCTCC
This sequence comes from Aplodontia rufa, assembly GCA_004027875.1. Lineage (NCBI taxonomy): Eukaryota > Metazoa > Chordata > Mammalia > Rodentia > Aplodontiidae > Aplodontia > Aplodontia rufa. Next base: position 34,295 of record PVKS010010090.1, on the reverse strand, counting down.
CAAGAAGGAAGCTGGCTCTGACGCAGACACCTGCTGAGTGCAGGTGCTCAGGCTCCCTCACCATGACTTGCAGGTGGGGCTGTGCTTTCTGTTATGCTCTGGAGTCAAAGCTGGGAAGCAGCTTTCCCACAAGGCCAAACACTCTGCTTCAGTGTCTGGGCCCAAGGTCATGGGCAGTGACTTGCGAGCCTGCGTCTGCTGACCTCACTGGTGGGCAGTGTGCCTTCTGTGCCTGAGCTGTGCCCAGAAAGGGCCTGCAGAAAGTGGTGGAGGGGGAGGGTCCTTTGGAGGGGGCAAAGAACAGACTCCACGTTAGACCCCTGGGAGAAGCCTGCTCTCTCTGTCCTTTTCTAGATAAGCCTGCTTACTCTCACAGCCTGCTTTACTTTCCGAAAGGAAGCTGCTTGCTAGGCCTGCCCCAGCGTTCTGCCCTAAGTCCTGGAAGAGACACACACAGTATCGAAGCAGACTTTGCCGTGGAGTTTGCACTCACCTCAAAGCCTCTGATGAGGATCTGGGAACTGCCACCCAAAGGAGAGGGGCCCAGGGCCCCTGTGCTGCAGCCATGGTAACTGCAGGAGGTGAGGTGACCTCAGCAAGCCTCAGACAACTCGTGACCTGCAGTGACTAGGAGATAAGCTTGCCCCACAGGGAGATGGGAAACTAGAATGATCCAGAAGGTGAGATTCCACACCTGGCTCATGCTGCGGTTTTGAGAAGCAGGCTTCGGTATCTTCCCGTGACTGCACAGAGAAAAGCAAGATTCCTTGAGACTGAGATCCTTGTCCCATATCACCCAGCTGAAGGAAATCCAGGTGTGTCTAAGCTCTGCCCGGCCTGCTGTCTCTGTCTGTAGCTTGGCTAAGGCTGTGCCTCCCTCTAGACGCTGCCACAGTTGCCCAGCAGTGGACTTATCCAGCGGCAGGACCTCCACCTTCTCATTCCCATTCAACATGCAAGGTAGCTGGGCTGGAAAAAACACCCAGTCTGTGCAACACATCTGTAGTGTGTCACAAAACACTTTTTAATCATTCCAAGATTAAAGAACACCAGGGAGGGGCTGTGGCTCAGCAGCTGTGGTGCTTTCCTGGCATGCATGAGGACTCAAGTTTGAACCCCAGCATCATGTGCACAACTAAGTGTCGAAGCAATGAAGGCCACATGAAAAACTAAACAAAATTGATTCTCTCCCTTTCTCTCTCTCTCTCTCTCTCCCCCTCTTTCTAAAAAAATGAAGAAGGATGGACTCCAGACCTCAGGAAGGGAGGCAGGGGCACAACACGTGGGTCCCTTACACCAGGCAAAGGAATCTGGCTTCTGTGCAACCTGTCCGGGTGCAGTTACAGGAGCAAGTCAGGTTTGATGTACAGATTACAAAGGTAATGCTGCTCCTTAGTTTCGAAGTGACTGTAGGGCAAGAAGGCAGAGAGATCCCACGAAGCAACAACCAAGGCTCAGGCACCACGTGGTTCTGATCTGCACCATGCAGCTGGCTCTCAGAATGTGAGAAGTGGACGGAGAGTTGACACACCGAGTGCCTAACACACTAGGTGTGCTGCAGCAACTGGTGGTGTGCATGCAGGAGGAATCAGGGGGCCCTGGGGTGCTGCTGCTGTCAGCAGCCACCGATGTGAGGATGGCTGTGGAGGAAGCAGATCTGTGTACGAGCTTGGCTGGGCAGGGTGAGGGAGACCCACAGTGTCGAGTTATCAAGTGTGGAGCTATGCCCCATTCAGTTTCGCTCTCTCCCGGCCACCCTGATCCGTCCACTGGAAGTCCAGTCATCGCTACTTCCAGCTCATGTCCTGGAGCTTTCCTCCCCCTCACATTTCTGCAGCCTCTGCCTGTGGTCCCCACCCTCACCTGTGGTCCTCTCTCTTTCTCTCCTTCATTCCATGTTCCTGTTTCCTTGGACCCTTAGTGATCTTTGATCCTGTCACTTTGCTGCTTCACATCTTTCAGTAGGTGCCCAGTCAGGTTAGAGTAAATGCTGAACCATGGCTCATCATGGACCTGTGGGTCATGTGCTGCCTTCTACCTTCTGCCGGATCTCCTGCTGCAGCCAGGCATGAGACCCTCTGCTTATTCTCAAGCTACCTGAACTCCAGCTCACTCTTAGGACCTTCGGAGTAAATGCTGTTCCCCTCTGATCTCTGATCTCTGCACAGCTGGCCCCTTCCTGTCACTCAAATATCAATTTAAATGCACAGCTGCTCTGGAAAGCAATGTGAAGACGCAAAAAAATTAGAGATGGATTCACCATATGATCCAGCTAACCCTCTTCTGGGTGTTTTCCCAAAGGAGTTAGAATCAGCACATTACAGCGACACAGCAAAATCAATGTTCATAGCAGCTCAATTTACAATAGCTAAATTAAGGAACCAACCCAGATGCCCCTCACTGGATGAAGAAATCCAACAACTCTGGTATATATATATATTGGAGTTCTACTCAGCTATTAGAAACAACAATAGTGCAGCTTTTGAAGGCAAATGGATGGCAATGGAATAAATCATGGGGCGTGAAGTTAGCCAAACCCATAGACTTAAGGGTGAAATGTTTTCCCTCAATTCTGGAAGCTAGAGCAAAACCGAGGCTTGGGTGAAAGGTTGTCAGACTCATGCACTAGACCCAACCAATGCACAGCAACACATAATCCAGGGATACTACAGATATGTTGTAGCGGGAGGGGTCGGTTGGGGGAGATGACAAGGAGGGAAGATAGGGAGAATCTGGGGAGACAATCAACAATGTAGCATACTCTTTCCCTCCCTGAGAATCCAAATAATACTATGCAATCATTTAATTCTGGAAAATTCACAAGCTAAGCATTTATATAGCTTGTAGAGGCGAAATATAGAAGAATCAAGAGACTGGGTATGGGCAATGTGGGGGTAATTCTGGTTTAAGAACATATGCATTTGTGATTGTACAATAACTCAGGTCCTTAATAATTTTTTTAAAAATTTCGTATTTCAGAGAAATGTTCTTATCCCAAATGCTTTAATGTGGCCACAGGACTTTCCATTGAGTGACTTTCTTAAAATTCTAACTATTGCTATCCTGGCTGGTATTGTTTGTTGTACAGATTAGACTCCCCCAAAAGGAGCTAAGGTACATGAAAAAGGGCTTTGCTCTCTCTGTTCAAGTTGGACAGTGCCTGACACCTGGAAACCCATGCGTTGCCCAGCTGAATGAAGTGTTACTTCCCTAACACCTCACAACTGCAGGAGGCATAAAGCAGGCGTTCAGAGGCACTATTTTGGAGGTGTTGTGTTGTTGTTGTTTTGTAATAAATTAATTCAGCAAGACTCCAAATGACACTCAGGAATCAACCATGTGTCTCATTTCTCCTGTAGTGTCACTTGAGTCGGCTCTAACAAGTAATTTCTCTAATCTTTGAATCAAAACGCTGCTGTGACACCTGTCTGCCAAGTGCTCTGATATGCCTAATATTTTCCTTGTGTTTTGGATTGAGAAGCATTATCTTAGGATTTTCAAATCCAACTTGTCATGCCTTGTCGAAAATAGTCACGAAGTGTATTGTGTACCTTGAAATGAGACTATTTGTCCTGTGTGCTGCAGGTGGGAGTTAGCACACCTGTCATCATCAGTAGCTGATGGGAAACCTGCTCAACTGGGGATGTTCCCTCTCTACTGGGGAACACATTACTCCCAAAGTATAAAATGGGGCCTAATTAGAAAGTCAGCCACACATCTGCAGATGAGTTGCAATAGCAATTCATTTCAGAATAAATTAGGAAATCAAGTACCTAGCTTTTTTTTTTTTAGTTAAATATGGACTTACAATTGAGGGGGAATCATTACCAAACAATCAAGAACCAATGTATATTTACATAGTTAGCCAAGGCTGATGCCATGTCATGGTTTCCCCCATTAGGTTCCCCATGGTTATATGTTTCCCCAAAATGAACCCCTGTGTTAAATGGACTTCTCATGGAGTTTGGAGATCTCCTTCTGAGTTGATTCATCCATACTCCCTCCCTCCAGTCTCCTAGATATCCTTCCTAATCCCTTCCCCCTTCCTGCCCCCTCCCTTTGTCTCCAGGTATCCTAGGCAAGGTTCCCCCTCTTTGTGTAAAAATTCATACATTTTGAGATTATTATTAGTTTAGTCATCTAACATACTGTTTCCAGATGTATTCTAGCTTCCACAAATGAGAGAAAACATTCAGCTCTTGAGTCTCTGAGATTGGGATACTTCACTGAGCATAATTTTTTCCATCTCTATCTATTTGGCTTCAAAAGCTATAATATCATTATCTCTAATGGCTGACTTAGTATTCCATTGTATATATGTACCAAAGTTTTTGTATCCACTCATTGAGTGAGGGGTATCTGGGTTGGTTCCATAGTCTAGCTATAGTAAACTGAACTGCTATAAACACTGATGAAGCTGTATCTCTATAATGTGCTGATTCTAACTCTTTTGGGAAAATACCCAGGAGTGGGATAGCTGGGGCATAAGGTGGTTACAGCCCTAATTTTTTTAGGAGTCTCCACGCTGCTTTCCAGAGAAGCTGAACCAGTTTGCAGTCCCATCAGCAATATGACAGTGTTCCTCTTTTCCCACAACCTTTTCTGGGACTTCTGTTATTCCATATGAACTTGAGAATTGCTTCTTCTATATCCGTGAAGAATGACATTGGTATCTTGATGGGGTTTGTGTTAAATCTGTTTAGGGCTTTGAGTAGAATGGCCATTTTGATTACATTTGATTAGATTTTGATATATTAATTCTGCCTAACCATGAGCACTTTTTTAGTGTTTGATAGTTTTCGTTGTAGAGGTCCTTAATATCCTTTGTAAGGTTGATGCCCAAGTATTTTATTTTTTTGGAGGAGATGGTGAATGGTAGAGATTTCCTGATTTCTTCTTCCACAGGCTTGTTGCTGGAGTAAAGGAAAGCTAATGATTTATTGGTGTTGATCTTAGAATCAGCCACTTTGCTGAAATCACTTAAAAGCTCTAGAAGTTTTCTGGTCGAGCTTATTGGGTCTCCTAGGTATAGAATCATGTCATCAGCAAATAGAGACAACTTAACTTCCTCTTTTCCTATATGAATTCCTTTGATTTCCTTGTCTTGCCTGATAGCTCTGTCAAGGGTTTCAAAGACTATATTGAACAAGAGTGGTGAAAATGGACAACATTATCTAGTTCCTGAATTCACTGGAAATGCTTTCAGTCTTTCTCCATTGAGCATAATGTTGGCTATGGGTCTGTCATAAATGGATCTAACATAGTTAAAGTGTCTTCCCTTGATCCCTATCTTCTCCAGAGTTTTGAGCATAAAATGGTGTTGAATTTTATCAAAGGCCTTTTCTGCATCAATTGAGAGATTAAATGATTTTTATTTTTAATTCTGTTTAAGTGGTGAATTACATTTATTGATTTGCATGTGTTGAACCAGCATTGTTTTCCTCGAATGAAGCCCACTTCATCATGATGTATTATGTTTTTAATGTACTTTTGGATCCGATTAGCTAGAATTTTATTAAGGATTTTTGCATCTATGTCCATCAGGGAAATTGGTCTGTAGTTTTCTTTTCTTGATGTGTCTTTGTTGGATTTTGGTATCAGTGTAATATTTGCTTCATAAGAAGTGTTTGAGAGAGCTCCCACCCTATCAATTTCATGGAAGAACTTACAGAGGATCAGTGTTAACTCTTCTGCGAAACTTTGGTAGAATTCTGCCGTATATCCTTATGGTTCTTGGCTTTTCTCTTTTGGAAGAGCTTTGATTACTGTTTCAATTTCACTACCTGAGATAGGTGGGTTTAGATTTTCAATATCCTCCTGTGTTACAGTGGGGATGTTGTATGTGGCCAAGTATCTGTCCTTATCCTCCAGATTATCAAACTGGGCAGAGTATAAATTTCAAAATAGGTTCTCATAACCTTCTGGATTTTGGTTGAGTCTGTGGTGATATCTATGTTTGTTTTCATATTTGATTTTGTTGATTTGCTTCACTTTGTTCTTCCTTTTTGTGAGGTTGGCAAGGGATCTGTCGATCTTGTTTGTTTTTTCAAAGAACCAAGTCTTTGTTTTGTTGATAATTTGTATTTTTTTTGTTCTCTATTTCATTGATTTCAGCTCTTAAGTTAGTTATTTCCTGTCTTCTATTAACTTTGGAATTGGATTGTTCCTCTTTTTGCAGGTGTTTGAGTTGTAGCATAAGGCTATTTATTTGGGCTCTTTCTAGATTTTTGATGTATGCACTCAGTGCTATAAATTTACCTCGTAAGAATGCCTTCATACTATCCCAGAGATTTCAGTATGTTGTTTCCTCATTATCATTCATTTCCAAGAATTTCTTGATTTCTGCTCTCGTTGCCTCTTTTATCCATCCTTCATTTAAGAGGGAATTATTTAATTTCCAAGTATTTGTGTTATTTCTGTTATTTCTCTTGTTGTTGATTGCTAAGATCATAACATTGTGGTCTGACAGGATACATGGGACTATATTCACTTTTTTGTATTTGTTAAGGTTACCTCAGTGAACTAAGATGTGGTCTATTTTAGAAAAGGATCCATGAGCTGCTGAGAACAAGGTAAATTAAGCTAATTTAGAATGGAATATTCTGCAGATGTCTGTTAAGCCCAATTGATTAATAGAGCTGTTCAGATTGGAGATGTCTTTATTGATTTTTTGTTTTGTTGATCTGTTTAGAGTTGATAATGGTGTGTTGAAGTCCCCCAGTATTATTGTGTTGAGATCAATGAGGGGATTCATGTCCTTAAGTATTTTTCCATATGTTTAGGGGGGTTGCAATTGGGGGCATAAATGTTAATTATCATTATATCTTCCCGATGAACTGTCCCTTTTAGTATGATGAAGTATCCCTCTTTGTCCTTTCTGACTAGTTTTAGATGGAAATTAATTTTATCAGATATTAGGATCGCAACGCCAGCTTGCTTTTTTGGGTTGCAGACCTGGAAGACATTTTGTCAACCTTTCACTTTCAGTCTGTGTCTATTTTTGAGTGTGAGGTGTGTCTCCTGTAGACAACATATTGTTGGATTTTGTTTTTTGATCCAGTGAGCCAATCTGTGTCTTTTAATTGGGGCATTGAGACCATTCACTTTTAAAGTTAGAATAGATATGGGAAACTGAGTCTCAAACTTTTTGCCTACTACAGAGTTTTGAGCCATCTTGGGAATCATTTGATGTGTAATGTGGTTATTGACTCTTCATTTTTTAAGGGTTTAGGGCATTTTAGCGTTTTCTTCTGAATGAAGAATATCCTTGAGAATATTCTGTAGTGTAGGATTTCTGTTCATATATCTTGCTAACTTGAGTTTATCATTGAAGTATTTAATTTCCCTGTCACATTTAAAGCTCAGTTTTTCAGGATATATTATTTTTGGCTGAATAATTGTTTTTTTTTTCAAGGCTTGAAAAATATTGTTTCAAGCTCTTCTGGCCTTCATTGTTTGATCTGAAAAATCCATAGTGATCCTAATTGGTTTGCCTCTGAATGTGATTTGGGTCTTTTCTCTAGCTTCTTTTAGAATTCTCTCTTTACTTTCTCTGTTATTCATTTTGTATATGACATGTCTTGGTGAATTTTTCATTTGATTAGGCTGGTTTGGTGTTCTATGAACATCTTGGATGTGATATTCCGGATCAATTCTAATGTAAGAGAAATTCTCCTTTATAATTTCACTTAGAAGTTTCTTTTTTTTTTTAAAGAAAGAGGGACAGTGAGAGAGAGAGAGAAAGAGAGAAATAACTTTATTTAGTTTTTCACATGGCCTTAGTTGCTCCAACACTCAGTTGTGTACGTGGTGCTGGGGTTTGAACCCGGGTCCTCGTGCTTGTAAGGCAAGCGCCAAAACCACTGAGCCACCGCTCCAGCCCACTTAGAAGTTTCTTAATGCCTCTTGTTTGCTGTTTGGAGTTTTCATCCAGTCCAATGACTCTCAGGTTATTTCTTCTCATCTAATCAAATATTATTGGGGAAATTCTGGTCATGTAAGTTTCTTCTCTTGTCTATCCTCCTTGAACTTTACATTGCTTAGCCTATCTTCGTTATCTGATGTATGTTCTTCAAAAGTTGGAGTTCTATTTCCTGTTGAGTTTACTCTGGTGTTAGTACCTTCCAATGACAATTTAATTTGGTTGACAGTGTTTTTCAATTCTAATAGCTCTGCTACATCTCTTTTTGGGGCATCTAATTCTTTATAAAGCTGATCTTTCATCTCATGGAATTGTTGTCTTATTTCCTTATAAAAGTTGTCTCTCGTCACTTGAAATTGTTCTCTGATCTCTTTCCTTGATTCTTCTTTCAGCTCTATGATTGAGCTACTAATCATAATGTTGATACAATTTCTTTGGTTTTCATCTAGGGCCCCTACCATGGAGTACTTGGGTGGAGAGCTGTGAGGTTGAGGAGGAGAATTATTTCCCATTTTCCTCATTTTCAGAAATAGGGTGTGTGTCTTGAAGACTCTTGTAGGGGTAATTGGAGCTTCTTATGATTTTGCTTCATTGGGATGGGGTGCTATTTGGGCAGCTCAGACTTATAGCTGCCAGTCCAATCAGTGAAGAATTGAGAGCCTATAGGTGCATATACTAGACAGTTTCAACTAAAACAGTTATGATGATGATTAGCACCTATAGGAGCAGTTTTCTTTGAAGAATTCCCCTTTCTTCAGTTAGCTGTGCCTCTGTAAGTGGGGAGAAGAAATGACTAGAAAGCCAAGAAGGTGAATTAGGGAGGTAGATTAGAACTTCTGACTTAAAATAAAGAGGAACAAGGGTTTAGGGTGGTGTAGTTTATTCAGTTAGGAATAAGGAAAACATAGAAATTGGATGCAGGTGGGGTAAAGACTTTGGGTGAGGATGAGAGAGAATAGCATATATTTTAGGAATTGCCAGAGTACAGGGGAAAAAGAGGTTAGTATGGAGCATGGTTCTCTTTGACTAAAGGAGACCGAGAGCTAGTTTGCTATCATAAAGTGTTTACCTGGTAGGACCCCAATGCTATAGAGACAGCAGTTGAGTTCAAGAAGACACAGCGACAGTAGAAGCCAACCACCAATACATACACACACAAAAAAATGTACAACATGAACACCAAATTCAGTAAAAAAGGGTTAAAAATTTTAAAAACATTAAAAAGTTAAAGGTTAAATAAGTTTAAAATACTAGATGGCAGCAGGATCCACTTTAAAAACAAAACAAAACAAAAAAAGAACTAGTTGGGAAAGTTCTGATTTTTTGCCCCTAGGTCAGTGTGTACCATGGGGGATGTGTTCATATCTGCCTTCTAGCTGGGGACTCTTCCCAGTTGAACTTCTCAGGGGAGATGCAGTTTGGTAATCTCTCATGGCCTGGGTTTTCCTAAAGGATCTCCTCAAAATTTTCTGTTGCAGAGGGGTAGAAGACCCTGCCCTCTCCCGCTTCTTGTGAGGATAGAGTTCAGCACCACCTGAGATGCACTCTTGGACTGAATATTTTCTGCCTGACCAAACTCCTGATCTTCTTAAGCTGGGGACCCAGAAGTTGTAGGCATTCTAGTGGATCATAGTGTAGATGTGTGGGACTCTGACTGTTCCAAGGAGAGTGACCAGACTGCTGCAACTTGCTTCCCTGGGATCACTGATGACCCACTCTGGATGTCTTATGATCATCAGAGGCCCCAAGAGCTGTTTTATGGGGTTGTCACAGTCCCAGCAAGGGAACAGGTGTGTGAAGGAGGTTCCAGGCTGGGCCAGTGTTTATGTGGTTCTCAATTGCAACCACTAGGGGGCGCCCCACCTGGAGAGCTCAGGACCTATGGAGCCTTGGCTATGCACAGAACCAGGAGGCTGAAGGAGAGCCCCGGCTGCCCCTCTTGTTCAAAAGTTCCTGAGGCTGATGTCAGACCTTGCCTTCTTAGAGAGTTACAGGCAGCTTTTGGAGAGACTGAAGCAATTGGCCCCCTTGGGGAAAATATGCCCTACTCTGCGAGTTCTGTTCAAAGACTCTCCTGTCCAGGTGTGTGAGAGGGTGGGAAGGAGGCCACACTTGTATGTCCCCCAAGCTGGAGAGGGGATTCACAGTCCCAAACAGCTCCCTGGGCAGATAGCAGACGCCAGGTGACAGGGCGCTTAAATCTGTTTTTCTGCTCATGGAGATGAAGTCCCTAGTCCATGAGTGAACCCTGAGTCTGGTTTGACTTTTGCCGAGTGAGTGCCCAGCCCCACCCTCAGGGAAACCTCAAAATGGTGGGCGGAGCCGGTCGACTAGGATGCATCCACAGCTGTAGATTCCCTATTGCGAGCAATTAAATCCCAGAGCTTGAGAATCAGCTCTTACAAACTGTGAGCAGGGCTGAGAAGGCATTCCCCACTGCGACCAGGTTAGAATATTTGTGCCGTTTCCTCCCCTCCACAAACTCATTGTTTAGATTCCTTAATACAAAGCTCTTTTCCTTTGGTGTTAAAAAATTAGGGAGTAGATAATAATCCCACACACTGAGAGCCCAGTCCTACTGTTGAATACCGCCTCCCACTCCTGCAGCATGGAGTATTACTCAGGAGCGTCTCAGGATCACTAGTGGTGGGGTGGTCTCCATGTTTGATCTACATACCTAGCATTCTTTTACTTTCCCAAGGATAGAAAAGATAGACCCGTGGGCTGAGGATGTAACTCAGTATTATTCACCTAATATGTGTGAGACCATGGATTCCATCCCCAGCACTGGATAATAAAAAAGATAAAAGAGGATGAGGTGGTGGAGAGGAGGAGAGAGAACAAGACATTTAATTCAGTTTAAATAATAAGAGAATGAGGTCTTGCTAAACCAGCTATTTGTCCAATTGATTCTGTTGTACTCATTGGTCCACAGTTAGCTTGACTTTAACACATTGACAGAGTTTGGAGGATGACTGAGAAGAGAGGACCAGTCCTGAAGGCAGCTTCATCTGCTGAGGTGTGTGAGCCCAAGGCACAACAACGTGGTCAGTGGCCCGGGGATAACACCATTTATTACATGGAGTACTGGACCTCAACATTTCTGAGAAAGAGTGAAGCACCTAAACTTCAAAGCAGTAAGAAGCAAATCAGAATGACCTTGGTCATGAATGGAAATGATAGATGACAAAGGGAGAACCCTAGCACTAGGCACAAGGGCTACCTAGTTTGAATGATCAGATCCAGAGCCTGCAGCAGAAAAATCCCAGAAGCTCACATATGAGCAGGAACAACCTCCTACTGCTCACACTTCAAGCCCAGCATACACATCCCAAGCTGCACTTCTGTTCCTTCTTGGAGCAAAGTGTCAGAGCGACGAAAGCCATGTGAAGAACTAAATAAACTTGATTCTCCACTCCTTCTTGGAAATTCCTAGCTGGCTCTCCCATGATACCTCATGGGATCTCCTTGAAGAAAATCTTCCCCAAAGGAATTCAAGCTCTTGCAACTAATTATTGACAAATAAGAACTATACGTATTAGGTATTTATGTGGGGCCCTTTTATGTCTTAATATATCTTCAAATATGTGTTTGAATGTTGTGATGGAATCATCTTGGGCATTTATGAACACTTTTTGCATTAAGTGACTAGAAGTAGTTTCTGAAGTGAAAGGAAAGTGCATATTTATATTGGATTAATATTTATCCTGTAGCTTCCCTTCTACCTGTGTCCCAAGCCCCTTAAGACATAAGCCATTGTGGAGATGGAGAGATAAGAAGGGAATTCAGGACCCACAAACCCTATTCCTAAAGGAAATATGCTACATTTAGAACAATGAGAAGATTCCAGTTTTTAAATAAATTCACAAATATGCTTCAGCCAATCTTCCTCAAATGAACTCCTCAAGATATTGTGTCATTGCTGTGACAATGATCAGCCGTGATGCCCACAGCACAGTCTGAGCATCTGAGACCCACCCGTCCACCAGCCCTGTGTCTGGTCTTCCCCAGACTGCGAGCTCTTTGTCTCTGGCAGGGGACTTTTGCCTCTGCCTTCCCAATTTGTGCCACCATCTGGGCTCAATATATCCTGAAGGATTCATGAACTTTCCATCTTGGACAATTATGCTGGGCTTGCTGACAGAACAGTGGACTGGAGAGTAACAGGAGCAAGAAGAGAATAGATGGTAGGGCATAAGGGACATGGTGACAAGGAAGGATGTGACCAGACTGTAACTTTGTAGACTGAGGCAAGGGATGTGGGGTCTGAATATGTGTCATAAGAAGCCATGAGAGCTTCGTGGGGAACCACTGCATTGACAACTCTGATTGGCATATAGTAGCTGAAGGATATTTTGTGAAGTGCTCTTTAGAAGCTGAAACAATTCCATTTTTCAAAATATATCACATTTTCTTTAGAAATAGGGTTTGTGGGCATTTACCAGGCTCCCTTCCTGTCCTTCCATCTTCATAGTGGCTTGTGTCCAGTGAGGAGTTTTGGTAAGGTTGGAACACATGTAGGAAGAAAACTACAAGATGAAAAAATGTTAAATATAATTGATCACTTTCCTTTTAACTCAAAAACTCTGCTTCTAGTCACCTTAATATAAAAAGTGTTCAAAAGTGCCCCAGGATGATTTCGCTGCAATTTTTAAACATATATTAAGCATCACATGGTGCACCATAAACACATAATACATGTAATCATTATTTTTCAATTAAGAATTAAAATTTAAAAATAACATCTTCTATTGCAGCAACATGGAACATGGTGCTTTCTATAAGAAACATATCAAGAAGTGGTCTGTGTATCTATGAAATGAAACATAACCCTAGGCACCCACTAGACCCTGAGAGAACCACCACACTATAGAAGGATAAGAGAAAGGGGTGGCTGGAGCATGTGTGGACTTGCTACAGTGCCACCATCTCAGTATGGATCACAATTTGTTGCTTATTGTCAGGTAAACATGTATTTCATCTTAGGGACATAGCTGTAGACATGAGCTTAGAGGTATTAGTAAATAAATCTCAACTTCTAGGCTAGAGTTGGAATTTTTCATCTTACAATTAAAATGACCCATTTTCTTCCTTCAGCTGTGTTTTAGCTTAATATGTTGTCTGTATGACACTGTTGAAATGCAAGAAGGATACGTGGGACAGAATTAATTATGTTTGAGGAGCTACTTTCACGCTAAAGTCTTATTCTTAATCAGTTCTAATTCCTTTAGCAACAGCCTTTGACCTAAAATGTCTCTATTTTCAAGCCAACTGAGACTTTTATTTGGAAAGCTTGAGGGTACTGGGAAAGTTAGCTCCTTTCAGTAGTTAAGTTTAAACCCAAGTAGTTCTTGATTCATTGAGAACAAAGTTAATATTCAAATACTTTTTGTGCATAAATAGCTGGAAAAGGTCCCCATTCAGTTGCCCTCAAGCTGAAGTCTGAATCAAAAATCCAAAAGCACAAAACATGCTGTTGCAAATGTGTAAGAACGGAGACCAGCAACTTAGTCAATTCATCCTCCGTGGCCTCTCGGTACCCAGCTTCCTGGAGGACACACCTAGAAATGCCCCTGCATGGAACCAGCCCCAGCTCTTCTAACATTTGTTTGCTCTAAAGTCTGCAACAATCCAATCCCGCACTTCTTGCATCTTTCCATGTCCTTCTCCCCCTCCCTCCCTTCAGCCCTCTGTTCCTTTCACCCCTCTCTCCCTCTACTTGTGTGTCTGTCTCACTCAGTGTAGTTTTTGGCTTTTGACCCCAGGGGCAATCATTATTCATCTTGCAGTGCTGACCCCATTTGTGGGCATAGTACTTTGAAAGGCTGCTATTTATTAAAACCTTTCCTTCTGCCTTCCTCATTTTAGCCACCCCATCCTGTGTTCTGAGCTTCCTGAGCCCTTTGTTGCATCTTCCCTGTAACTGGGTGGATTCCCGACTTCTCCCACCAGCGTCTCAGGGCACACATGTAGCTTCTGCCTCTACCTCAGGGGTCCCAGGTCTGTTATTATCATCTTTTTCCATCTACACAAACCCCTTTGCTACTGAGACTTGCCTTGCACTCACAACACTTGTGTCTTCTGAAACTAGTCCCAGTGGTGATTTCTGCAGGGAGCATCCTTAGCTCTTACGGCTTGAATTCCATTTTCTGACTTATCCTGAAAACTGTGCATTATCTTTCATGTGAATGCAAAGTGCTTCTCTTTTTTAAATGGCTCTGAAAGGCTGGACTGGGCAGAGAAAATCTAATTGTGACTATCATGGCTTGTTGCTTCCTATTTTTGGGCAAAAATGAAAGAGCCTGAACTCTTCAGAGGTACACGTAATTGGCAGAAGAGCATCTTATATGCTAATGACCAAAACATATCCCAGAATAGCAGTATAAATGCTGTTAAGTTCCTGTGAATTGAAAATATTAAAGATCACTTAATGTCATATATATGAGGGTGCACAGTTAAAAGCTGACCCATAAAATACACAAATTGAGTTACCACAGCTATGTGAAACCCCAGTGTGAGGAGGATAATTACTGCTAATGCTCCAGTTCTAAGGTATTTATGTTTTAAACCATGGACTAGTGGAACATTTAAGGCGAGTTTATAATCCATTTTTTATTATCTAATTTGATTTTTCCCAAAAGTACAATTAGAAATTTATGAGGAAGGCATATGAAATCATTATGGAGTAAAGCTGATATCAAATTTCTAATTTATGGACTTTCAAACATAGCCTTCTGCCCTTTTGATTGATTAAATCTCCCATTCTTTACTAATCCAAATGAACAAACTCTTGAACTCTATTTTTCATTGCAAAATGGATCCAAAACCCTTCTACATGTTCCTTGCTGATATAAAGATACAATTCAAGTTAAATAATACTTTTGTTATGAATTAAAGATTTCCTTGAACTTCTCCTCGTGGTGTTACGACAGACCAAACACGATATGATTGGATCCTGATGAGTTGGAACCAATGCACATTAGGCATGGTATGGGACTTCCGGATGCAAGGGAAATGTCCAAAGAGCAAAGGACAAGTGTAAAAGTTTCAGGGAAAACATACATTCTGAAACCTGGAACTGTCCTGGGCAGTGCGCTGTCCACAGGGCTGCTCTTAGGAAACCGGGTGTGGCACGTGTGGATGTGATGGCCTTACTGTGAGCTTTTGTTTGTTTGTTTCTTTCTTTCTTTTTTGAAAGCTCTTAGCATTTCTGTGATGGAGTTCAATCAAAGGGAGAAAACTTTCATATCATCAGTTACAAAAGGAAGCAAAAACCAGTGAATGCTAGTCCACAGCAACACCCAAAGTGCATCAAGTATCCTCAATGCAGTCAGAGGTTAAGATCCTAACATGTTGTGTGTGGGGGAGAGGAGGATAGCGAAGGATCCAGTGAGACAATCAACAACATAGCACACTCTTTACCCCCTGAGAAACCAATAATGCTTATGCAATTATGTAATCTGGAAAATTCACAATCTAAGCATTTATTTCACTTGTAGGGGTGAAATATTGAAGAATCAAGAGACTGCAGTGTGCATATCATATTGTTACTTTATATGCATCTGTGATTGTACTATAACTCAACTCCTTAATAAAAAATTTAAAAAGAAAGATTCTAACATGGTGGAGAGTGTGATGCATAAGATATCTAAAAAATATGCAACCAAATACTAAACCAGCAAGATGAAGTTATAAATAACTAAATAAAGCACACAGGGCTGAATACTGCAGTTACTAATAAGAAAAGCTTATTTTGTACATTTAATGTCAGTTTGCCGTGGGCTGAAGGAGTCATTGGTGGCTTTGGGGACCTAATGGAAGAAATTATGCAGAACAGAGTTGACAGACGTAACAGACACATCCCAGGTTTTATTGCAATGTTAACAACACATCGCCAAACTTGGTAGCTTAAAACAGCAATAATTCTGGGGCTACAGCAGTGGCTCAGCAGTTGGAGCGCTTGCCTGGCATACGTGAGGACCCAGGTTTAAACTCCAGCACCATGTACGCAACTAAGTGTCAGAGGAACAAAGACCAGATGGAAAAATAAATAAAATTGATTCTCTCTTTCCTTCTCTCTCTCTCTCATTTCCTTCTTCTCTCTTAAAAAATAGTAATAATTCCATTATGCTCAATGGTAAGAATTTCAGTAGTTTCTTCAAGATATAACCACAGGTAACAAGGCTTTTCTCTGACCAGTGAAATTAAGGGCTTAGGAAGCTGGTGTACCTTCAGCTGGAGACTGAAGTCATCTGCGAGTCTGTACTGACTAACTGTTGAAGCTGGTTATCAGCTGCTACCCACCATGAGCTACCAATCAGGACAACTACATGAAGTGTCACCTTGACCCCCGTGGGAGTGCTTAACTGGGGTTTCTTGTATTATGGGCTGGGCTCCAAGAGCAGGTGTTCCAAAAGATTGACATTGTTATGACCTAGCCTTAAGGTTCAGCTAGAGCAGCATGTGCTACCTCTGTGAGTTGAGACTGTCACAAGTCCACCTGATCTCAAGATGGGGGAGTGCAGGTACATCCACATCTCGATGGACCAGTCATCAATGAAATTGTAAGGAAGTCACCTTGCTCCATCTTTGGAAAACATGTTCTTCCATAACCAGTTCAAATCCACAGGGAGACTGAGCTCTAACCTGTGGGTAACGAGAATATTGAAACAGGGAGAAGGCAAGGGAGAAACAACTTTTAAAAAATACCTCATAATTTCTCACTAGGTGCTGGGTTGTGTTTGTCCAGCAAAGACAATAAGCCACGTACACACTCTTGGTGAAACAAGCTTCTTCTTCTTTATTCCAATTAACCACACTTATATATTCATTGAGGGTACAATCTCTTGCATGCCAAAGAGGTTACAAACGGTTACAATTTCTCAGACCACTTAATTGGGGTTTTCAGAGATCAGTAGAGAAAGGAGGAGTACATTGACCATATCAGCATGGAGGAATGTGCACCTGGAGGGAGACGCCGGCCAGTCTACCAAAGCAAGATAGTCAATCCTTTCCAATTAACCTTTTGTCCAGGAACTGACCTGCTGCATGGCACGTACTTTCACTCAAGGCCTGTTAGCTCCCCACAAATAGGATGGAAACAAATCCACCAACCCATAAATCACAACCTACACTTCCTGCATATAATGGAGCATAGAAGCAAACAGAAAAAGGCAGAAGATTCTTGGGATAAAAAATGAAGAAGCAGCCAGAGATGGTGTCACGTGCCCTCATCCTGGCTCCTTGTAGACTGAGGCAGGAGAACCACCTAACCCAGGAGTAGAAGGCAGCCTGAGCAACAGAGCAGAGCCTATCCCACAAGACAAAAAATGAAGACACAGATCAGCCAGTTTCACCGTTTTATTCACCTTTTTCAATGCTGTGACCAAAAGACCTGCTAAGAACAACTGCAAAGGAGGAAGAGTCTTTGATGTTCACAGTTTCAGAGGTCTTCGTCCACAGATGGTGAGCTCCATTATTCTGGGTCTGAAGGAGGCAGAACATCATGGCAGGAATGTGTGGTGGAGGAAACAAGCCCTGGGTGTGACAACAGGAGAGAGGGGGCTCTCTGCTCAGCAGGGACAAAGTATAAACCCAGATGTGCACCCCAGGGCCCACCTCCTCCAGCCGCAGCTCACCTACCACGGTTACTGCCCAGTTAATCCACATCAGGAGGTGAATGCACTGATTCAGCTGCACCTCTCATAATCCAGTCATTCCCCCTCCAAACTCTCCCGCCTAATCTCACACATGAACTTTCGGGGGACACTTCACATCTAAACCATAGCAGCAATAACGTGAAGAATGCTCCTGAGCCACAAAAGCCAGCAACTATGTGACTAAAGCCACAGAAAAAAATCACAACCCTCCCCTGAAATGTCTACTCAGAAGCACGGCAGCACAGCTTTTCACTATAAAGTTGAAATCCGGGGTTGGGGATTTAGCTCGGTGGCAGAGCGTTTGCCTAGCATGTCCAAGGCCCTGATTTCGGTCCTCAGCCTTGAAAAAAAAAAAAGTTGAAATCCATTCCACACTATGAAAGAAATGACTCCAAAAGGAAAGAGAATTAAAATATTGGTAAATGTGTTGGTAAATATAAACTATCAGTGTCTGCATTAAACACTGACAACATAATATGATAATCCTTCATCTGCCCTGGGATACCCAGATGGGGGAAAGAGAACTGGGGGTGGTCGGGTGGTGAAAGAGGGAGGCACGGTGGACGCATCACCCTGTCCCTGGCCTGGCGAGCATGCTGCAGTTCTCCGTGGCCAGATAGGAAGCATGACAGCTGGCTGTGCTGGAGAAGGCTCCCTTAAGCCCCCAGGTGGGTGGGCGCCTCAGCAAGGCTGGGTGTCCTATCGGGTTCAGTGATGAGCTGGAAGGAAGAAGTTAGCAATGGTCGAATGTTCCACACCAGGGCCATGTGAAAGGGGTTGGGTAACCCTGGACCACAAAACACAGAGGGTTCACACAGAGGAGGTCGGCTTGACCACAGGGAGGCAAAGCCAGGCAGGACAATGAGAATGAACTGCTTCTTTCTTGGCTCCATCCACTCCAGATCTGAAACACTCGTGGGATAAGCAAAGGTAAGGAATGGAGATGCCATCTGAAACATACCGCCTGCCATCCCTGCGCTCACCAGCCACGGAACGGAGGGAGAGAAGGGATGGAAGAGCCCCTTCCCCAGTGCAGGTCCCAGGATATCTAAATCTAGCTAATCTGATCAAGATACCGTTTGATGAATGAATGGCTCCAAAATGTGAAGGGAGGTTTGGCAAAGCACAGTTGGTGACAGCAACGAAAGGAAAACAGTGTCATCAGGGTCAGCCCCCAAGTGCAGACTGCTCACTACAACATCTGGGGGAGGTTAGGGCCAGGTAGACAGGTAGAGAGCTGATCACTTGTTATCAGTCTATTCTCAATTTACTGACATAAATCGTTTGCACCCATTCTGTTATATTTTGAATGTTTGGAATTTTAATGTTGAAAAGCTGTTAGCACTGTGTCTTCTTGACGTGGAGTGGCAGATGCACACAGAGCCAGCTCAAAGGAGTCTCTGAAAGGCCCTGGCAGGAGCCACGGATGTTGGCCAAGCACAGTTCTGAGATTACGGGAAGACAGATGGCCAGATCTCCCTACAGGTGGAATCTGGTTGCAGTGAGGACTGTCTTTCAGGTCAAAAGAGGGAGACTGTGGCAGGGCCAGGGAAAAACCACCAGGTCTAATGCAGAATCCTGCTAGGCATCTGGAGTGCTCCTGGAGGCCTGGTGGGGAAGGAAGGGAGAGAAGGGTGGGAGGGTCTTGCTCTGGACTTCAGAAGACAACAGCAGGGCTGGAAAGACAGCAACTTGGTCAAAAAAAAAAAAAAAGCAAATTTGTGCAATCTTTATAATGTTAGCATTTCCAGCACTCACTGGGTATCTGGAAGGACCCGTTCCTGTCCGGTCCCGGCCGGCAGGGACCGGACAAATGGTGGCCCGTATGGGGAAAGACTGGTCTAAAGCAGGGGAAAGACTGGCCTAGAGCCGGAGGAGGACTGGCCTAGAGCCGGGGAAGTACTAGCCTAGAGATGGGGTAGGATCTCCTGCGAGGAGAGGAAGTACTGGCTTAGAGCTTAGGTAGGAACCTCGAGGTAAGGATCTCCTGCGAGGAGAGGAAGTACTGGCTTCGAGCTGGGGAAGGACTTCCTATGTTTTGTTGAAGAATTTGTTCTGTGTGTCTTTGTATGCTTATTGTTGGTGTGGGTTTTGTAGCATTGTTGTAGTTGCAATTTTGTTAGGGATTAGAATTCACCATGGGCTTGGAAATGTCACAAACAAGAATGGAACAACCGCTTATGGCACTATTGAAAAGAAATGGTATGTCTTTAAAAACGGCCACGGCCTGGGCATTCCTTAAGATGGTGGAGGAATGTTGCCCTTGGTTTCTAGAGGAAGGGCTAGTTGTCCCAGAGTCATCCTGTTGCTGTTTGTATAGGTCTTTCAAGAAAGGTTGCTATTTTACATAGAGGTTTTTAAGTTGTTTTTCAGAGCCTTTGGTAGCTTTCTAGAGAGAAAAAAGAAAACCTGCCAGTCCCGCTTCGGCGTAATTAGAAAGACTTTGACATCTTAGCTGCAGCTGCTACAGCCCTGGCAGTGACTGTGCTGATGGCGGATCTTGAACAACTTGTCCAGCTCAGCTGCAAAGGCTTTCACAAATCAGGATCAACACCTGCACTTTGGACTATTGACCTAACCAACGAATTTATCTACTGCAAGAACAAATGGACATTTTGCTGGACGTTGGGTCTAACAAATGGACATTTTGGTGGACATTGGGTCTATGTGTATTCATAACCTGCCTGGACTGAGTTTTGACTACCTGAGCAATCTGGATAAGTTTTAGGGAAGAGTGGCCAGTGTCATTATTATGTGCTTTGTGATTGGTCTTGCGGTAAAAAGGCATGGAGGGGATCAAGCAAGCTTATGCTGCCCTCAGAGTTGATGACCATGAGTCAGCAATGCAAGCTCAAGGGGCTGGTAGTCAGTGACGGGAAAATCCTTTCAATGCCCTTATCAACCTAAGACAGGAAGGGTGCCTTATGCTGCACCTTATTCCAATGACGGGTAAGAAAGGGGAGGTGTGAATGGAAAAACCTAAGACAGACACAGTCACCTGTTTGTTATCCTCCGCTTAATAAAAATAAAAAAGGAGGAGATGTTGGGGATCCCCCAACATGAGGTCCAGCTGGCTTGTAAAAGAATTGGTGGTAAACAACTCTGACCCAGCTGGCTTGTATCTTCCTTAGTGACGTAATGCCTGATCACATGACTAAGCTATTTGGTCACTCCTTTGTACAATTGGATAAACGTGTTTGCACTGTACCCCTATTGGCTGTTGTAACGGATAAATAGAGTAGCAGCTAGTCAGGTAGAGCAAGCAAGCAAGCGAGCAAGCAAGCAAGCAGCCCTGTCCTGAAGCAGTCAGAGAAGAAGAAGCATGGAAGAAGCAAGCAGCAGTCAGGAGGAAAGCAGAGAGACGACTGCAAACTGACTGAGAGAGTCAGAGAGGCGGCAGCAGCAGAGACGGTGGAGAGATCAGCAGTGGTAGAAGATGCAGGCAGTAAGAGCCTCGGCTGCAGAAATAAGGACTCTGGAATGGCAATAGAAACAAGGACTCTAAACGTTAATAGCCTTGACTCAAAGAGAGGGAAGGCGGGAAGCGCCTGGAGGCCTTTAGCCGCGGTAAAGGGAGAAATAAAGTGCTTGGAGAACTTAAGAGCAAATGGGTCTAGTTGAATGCTTTGTCCAGTCCCGGCCGGCAGGGACCAGACACGTTCCCAGGGGGTTACATGAAATGGTCAAGCCCAGGGATAAACCCAGACCCACAAGATGTGGGCATCCTCTAAACTCTGAGAGAGGATGAGGTTGGCCAAGGAAAGCCAGGGAATCAGAACAATCTGTCAGCACCCATTAGAGCACGCAGGAACCAGCTTCTCTCCATCACTGCTTGAATACAGAAGTCACCCGCCCTTCCCCTTTGAAGGAAGCATCGGTGAAGATTTGCCAGACACATACTGAGCCTAGGCAGAGGGGCTTGAGACACCACAAGTTGGTCAGTAAGACAAGGGGAAAGATGATCTGTGACCCTGGACATAATTTATTTATTTATTTATTTTTTCTTTTTAAAGAGAGAGAGACAGTGAGAGAGACAGAGAAAGATAAAAACAACTTTATTTAGTTTTTCACATGGCCTTCGTTGCTCCAACACTTATTTGTGTACGTGGTGCTGGGGTTTGAACCCAGGTCCTTATGCTTGCCAGGCAAGCACCGAAACCGCTGAGCCACGGCTCCAGCCCCCTGGACATAGTTTCTAAACAGTGAAATATATGCCACTCTTGTTTGGGTAAATTACTAAAGATGATTCTTTAGTACAATTAAAATTTAGAATTTTAAGAAGAAACCTGTTCTCAGGACACAGGTTTTGGAAGCAATGCTGGCAACAGAAAAGAGAGCCAACCTTGGGAACACTAGCATGGCTAGCCAGTTCAGCTAACAGCTCTTTCTACATCCCGCAGCCCAAAGACCGTCACATGGGAGAGGGACTTGTCAGCTTCTCTGAAATCACCTTCCCTTTCAAATTGATCCTGAAGGCCGCACCCTCCAGACAGCAGAGCAGCAGGTTAGAGGCAACACGGATTCACAGCCAGCGGGGGTGAAAAGTGCTGCTGGACCATAGCGGCATGGGGCTTTGTCAGGCTTGAAAGGAGAGAAAGATCCACCCCAGCTGCAAGTGAAAACGTCTAAAGCGTCCAACCAAACCAGGCCATGAAGGGTACAGGAGTTCGTCCTGTAATGTGTGTCAGCTGCTTGAACGTCAGAGAGTAACTTTGACAAAGCGTCAGAGTGACGGTTCTGTAGCAGGACACAGCATCTGACCTGGCCCTTCCCGCTGGTTCCCTCCCCAGCCACCAAGTACCTGGAGCCCTGCCTGGTCCTCATATTTCCTCCTGGCTGTGGCTATGCCCAGTCTGCCTGCCTGGGTAACATGCTGAACAGTAATGAACCACAGAGAGAAATAAGTGGGGATAGAAGAGAGGGAGAAGTCTCTGGGGGACTAATTATGAAGAACAAAAAGCGTGGCTGTCGGCACTGTGAAAGGTCAAGTTGAAAAGTGCAAAAGACGCACATCGCCAGGGAAGCCAGTGGAAGCCGCCAGGCGTCTGTGGAACCAGGGGAGAAAGCTGTCTGCTGAAGGCAGAGAGGGGCAGATCCTCCCTCGGGAATGGAAGCGAGACAGACCCGAGTGCACCAAGGTCTGGCCCTGCGGAGCCCCAGCCCAGGCACAAAGCGCCCAGCTGGAGGCCTTCCCTGGGCTCTGTGGGGCGGAGCAGGGCCTGGAACCTGTGTCTGCAGCAGTCTCTGCACTAGGGTGGGTGCCGGACTCCAGGACCTCATTCTCCTCCCAGGCACTGCACTAGAAGATGAAGGTCAACAGAGGAGGTGGAATGCTGAGCCCACCCGGTGTCTGACTCCCAGGGGCAGGAGCTTCCAGGAGCACCCAGCTATGTGATGTCTGTTCCCACAGCTCGGAGCTGGGCCTGGCACACAGTGGGTACTCTAGAGGTGTGCTAAATGAGTGAGTAAATGAGCAGAGTATGAATTTTAAAAATGCTCAACACAGCGTCAGTGGGTCAGTTCCTGCACTGCTGTGCCCAGGTGCCAGGGTGGAGATGTGGCAGTGCCTGTGTTTGAAGCTGATGATGAAATTCCATTCAGGTGCCAGCTTGGTGCCTCAGAAGAACCTAGAGGAGGAACAGGAAAATTTTGTGACTAGCTCTGCTTTGAGGTGTGGTAAGCTTCATCCGGTGGTGACTTACAACACAGGAAGGGAGATTATCTGGTCATTTTCTGTACCCTGCTAAAGTGAATATTCACCAGATAAAACAGACCCAAGGTCAATCATCTTTGAAGAGCTGCTTCATGTCTCAAGGTTAATTCTGCAATCAGCGTATGGGCATTGCAACAGAATCCATTCTGTCCTCTTTCCCCTGATGGAGTCTTGATGTTGTTACCATGGCAACTTGGCCCACAAATTTAATAATGAAATCATATGATAATGATTTAAAACAAAATGGGAAAACATCTTTACCTACTGGAATTTGGAAATAAATCCTCAAACGTATAAAGCAAAGTCAGAAGCCAAAGGAAATAAAACATAGTTGGGCAGCTTATTGAACCAGAGGGATGTATGAAAGTGAAGTGTAAATTGCATAAGTATTTAATAGTTAATGCTGCCAAAATAAATGCTTGTCAACCACAACATGAATTAGTAATATGTTTTATATGGCTTGACAACGTTCTGTGAGTTGTGGGGTACATCTTTGCCTGAATTCTTCAGAGAAGCAGAATCAGTAAGAACACATACACATCTGCATCTAGATATAAAGAGAGACAAAGGCAGAATATTTACTCTAAGGAATTGATTCCCATGGTTGCAGAGGCTGAGAAGTTCTAAAATCTGAAACGGGAAATCTGGAGACCTATGGAATCTAAGGTATTTTTCCAGTCCAAGAACAAATTTGAGGCAGGAAGAAATCAACATCTGAACTTGAAGATGGGCAGAAAGAGAAATTTCTCTTTCACGCTTCCTTTTTGCCCTATTTAGGGCTTCCAAGGATTGAATAGGGCCCCCCACATCAGGAGATCTGTTTTACTCAGACTACACATTTAAATGTTTATCTCATCCAGAAATACCCTCATAGACACACTCCGAATAATGTCAAGGCAAATATCTGGGCCCATGGCCCGCTCCAGTGGATGCAAAACTCACCATCAGAGGACAAGTCTACGATTTTCATACTTTGTGTTACTTCCTGTATTTAGGTGTACAATCTGCGGTTTGATATACATAGTAAAATGATCACTACAGTCAAATTAATGTATCCATAATTTTACATAGTTATCTTTGTGTGTATGCAGCAAGATTATCTAAAATTGACTCTTTTAGCAAAAATCCAAAATGCAATTGGCTATAGTTCTCATGTCATACATTACATGTCTATATCTACTCATCCCAAATGTCTGTGACTTTCTATCCTTTGACCAGCATCTCCCCGTATGTGTTGTGAACAATGCTGCCACGAGAATGAGAATGAAGATATCATTAAAAGCTATGACGGTCATTTCAATTATTTCAATTGAAGAGGCATTACTGGGTTGTATGGAAGTTCTATTGTTAATTACTTTAGGAACTTCCTAAACACTTTCCATGGCAGCTCTTCCAATCTGCATGACATCCACAATGTACATGGGCTCCCTTTCTTCCATGCTCTGGCCGACACTTGTGATATGATATCAGTAGATGAATAAAAATTATTTGACAAAGTTTGACATTCTGTCTTGATGACAAGTCTTATCAATTTATGTATAGAAAGAAGGTATCATTTTTCTTTATCAGTATAAAGTTTTTCTTTTATACTGATAAAGAAAAACTCACAGCTAACATCTTATTCAATCGAGAGAAACTGAAAACTTTCCAAGATGGAGTACAAAGCATTGTGCCCATTCTTACCACTTGTAGTCAACATGGATGATATTGGAAGTACCAGCAAGAGCAATCAGACAAGAAAAATAAATAAAAGGCATAAAAATAAGAAAGAAGTAAAATTGTCTCATCTACAGATGGCATGATTCTACATGTTTGTTATTTTGATTTATAAAATTAGTATGGTAACATACCATTTTAAAATCTTTTCATATATTTATCTGTTCTCTAAAATATACTACATTGTATATATGCTGTATGCATTTACATATTGAATTAAAAAGGAAAAGTCTATGCTCACTGTCCTCACTCTTAGTTTCCACATTGGCCAGTAAAATCCAGTCCCTCCCCTCAAATTAATCACTACTTTTAACCGTTTAACTCTGCGTTTGTGTGCTTGCTGTTTCTTAACCTAGAACTGTCACCTTTGGGAGCTACAGCACCATTGTTTTGAGATTGCTGTTGGCTACACTGTGTAGAATTTTCAGCATCACTCTTGGCCTCTATCCAGTAGATATTAGTAGCATTCCCTGTTCCAGTTGTAACAAACAAAAGTGTTTCCAGGCATTGCCAATGAACACAAGAGAATTTTTTTTACTTCATTTTATTAATCCTCTACTTACACCTTAATGAACAACGACAATATGAGTCTCCCCCAATAAAAGTTCTGAATTCATCTCACAGTTGCAGTGGTAACAGACCAGGGAGAATTGCTTAAGATCAAGTGGCTGAGGTCATAATGTCTCAAAATGGAATATTCAAGAATTTCAGAACAGTCTCATGAGGATTGGCTTATGTCTTCTACCAATCACCCCACAGTTAGCATCTTTACATACTCATCACAAACTGACAGTTGTCAAGTGGATGGAGTCTCTGCTATTTGCTGGAAATGACAAATGGTAGAAGATAAAAACTTTTTCTTTTTTCCAACTAAACAAGACTCTCATGCAATGCTGATAAGAATATGAATTAGTACAACTTTAAGGAAAAGTAATCTGGAGAATTATAAGAGCGTATGCACTTTGATCTAACGAATTCTAGATGTTAAATATTTTGGTGGTATTCTTTCACTCATGCAAAATGTTAAATCTACAGATATTCTCAATGAAACACTGCTTATGATATCAAAATGTGAAAGGCAACCTAAATATTCTCAGCTGGACTAAGTAAACAGACTACACCCATAAAACGTAGCAGTAATAAAATCACATTTCACTGTATACCAATTTGTATTTTATGAATTTTTAATTCTATGCATATGTTACTCACATAAAGATGAAATGTAAAGTAATAAGCAAATGCCCTCCAAGGATAAAAAGAGAAGAGTTTCTAATTATGTAGCAAAAGCCCAACAATATTGAATCACCATTATTTAAAACACATTCTGTACACACATATGATAATTATTCTGGTTTTAACCACCTTGGTCTCCGTAGACTCTCAGTTCCATTTCTTCAGTTACAGGAATCTGCTGGGTTCTGCCCAATTTCCTCTTTGCATTCTGTGACTTGGAAATTCCAAAGCAATACACTGGAGAGATTATAGGTTTTCATTAAGTTTGTTTCCTGTTTCTTAGAGCTCAGTTTCCTTTGCTCTATCTTGAAAATTATTCTTTCAATGGTAAAAGGTACATCTTACCCATTTCTACATGTTGGCTAAAGTGAAGCTCCATTTTTCCCACAGGCCTTAAGATCGCATCAGCAGGGGCGTGCCTCTCCAGAAGCTTATGTTGGTGATTCTCAGGCCTAGCTCACTCCCTTCATCAGTCAAGACCACAGATCTACAGATCTTGCCTATATTGGTGTTCCCAGCAGCAGGCCTCTCTAGAAAGGTAGTGTTGGTGATTCTCAGGCCTAGCTCACTCCTTCATCAGTCAACACAGATATTGCCCATGGCTGGGGTTCCCAGCCATGTGTAATTGACATCTTTTTTCTTTTTATAAAGAGAGAGGGACAGTGAGAGAGACAGAGAAAGAGAGAAACAACTGTATTTAGTTTTTCATATGGCCTTCGCTGCTCCAACACTTAGTTGTGTACATGGTGCTGGGGTTTGAACCCAGGTCCTCGTGCTTGCCAGGTAAGCGCCAAAACCGCTGAGCCACCGCTCCAGCCCCTGTAATTGACATTTTGACCATATTGAGTCTTCCTAGTAAAGAGCATGGATTATCTTTCATTTATTTAGTTTTTTTTTTTTTAATTCTGGTGTTAGAGCTTTGTAATTTCTTCATGTAGACCTTTATAGCATCTTGTTAGATTCATACCTAGGGATTTAATTTTAGGAAGTGCAAATATAAATGGCCATTTGTTTTTAATATAGATGTCACTTGTCTGTTGCTGATATAAAGGAAAGTATTCGATTTGTGTTTATTAACCATTTATCTTGTGGACTTGCTATAATTGCTTATTAATTTAGAAATTATTTTTACTAGTGCTTTAAGAGTTTCTGCAGAGATAATCATAGTATCTGCAAACAAAGTTTTCTTTCTTCCTTCTCAATCTGTATACCTTTGATTTCTTACCTTGTCTTAGAGTATTGGCTGGAACCTGCGGTGTGATGTTGAGAAAGATTATAATTTTCAATATTGAGTTTAATGTTAGCTCTGTTAGCCGGAGGTCTTTTTTTGCTTTTGCAAATCTCTTCATCCATTGGAGAATGCTACCTTCTATTCCTAGTTTGCAGAGTATTTTTAACATAAATGTGTGTTGAATTTTTCAAATGCTTTTTCTGTATCATTGATATGTTTTTTCTTTACCTTGTTGATGATAGACTACACAATCAATTTTCAAATGTTGAACCAGCCCTTCATACCTTGAACAAATTCCACTTGGTCATAGAGTGTCAAATCTGCTAATACATTGTTGGATTCATTCTGTCAATATTTGGTTGAAGTTTTTGCTTCCTTTGTGTTCATAAGCATTGCTGGCATTTAGCTTTCTCTTCCTGAAATGTCATTGTCTGGTGATGATGCTTAGACATTGTGGCCTTTTGGGATGAGCTAGGGAGCGTTTGTTCTGATTCTCTTTTCAGGTACAGATTATTGGTAATTGGTACAATTTCTTGGATAAATTCTCAGCAAAATTCACTGATGACCATCTGGGCCTGGTGGCTTCTGATTTGGAAGGTTAGTGATTACGGATAAAATGTGTTTCAAAGATGTGCTCCTGTTCAGATTGTTCATGTCTTCTTGTGTGAGCTTGGCTGATTGTGCCTTTCATGCAGGTGGTCTATATAATATAGGTTATCAAATTTAAGAGCTCAGAGTTTTCATAATTCATTATCCTTCAGCTATAAGGGATCTGCACTGATTTCCCCTCTTTCACTTCAGTAATCAGTGCCCTCTCTTTTTCCTTTAATTGGCCTGGCTTGAGGCTTTTCAATTTTGTTGATATTTATAAAGAACCAGCTTTTGGTTTTGTTGATTTTTTTCTATTGCTTTTACTGTTTTCAATTTAATTGATTTCTGGTTTGATATTTATTATTTATTTTCTTCTGCTCACCTTGGTTTTAATTTGCTCTTCTTTTTCTAGTTTTGTAAGGTGGAGTCTTAGGTTATTAATTTGTTTATATTCTTTTACATACATATATGCATATGTATGTATATAAAATCAATGCTCTAACTTCCCTCTGAGTACTGTTTTCACTGCATCCCAGAGATTTTGATGAGCCATATTTTCATCTTAATTAAATTAAAAATACTTTAAAATATCTTTCATGTTGATCTTCATGTTATTTAGAAGTATCTTGTGTAAGCTGCCAGTATTGGGGGATGTTCCAGTTACATTTCTGATGTTTATTTCTCCCGTAATCTTATTGGGGTCTGAAAGTATAGATTGCATGACTTCTCTTCTCTTAAATATACTGTCCAAGTTTATGATTTGTCTTGGTGAATGCTGTACTGTGTGTCTTCTGGGTGGTCAAAAGATGTCACTTACAGCCAGCTGATTGATGGGGCTGCTGACTCCAACTGCATCTTGACCGGTTTTTTTGCCTCCTCACCAGATCTCTTCATTTCAAATGGAAGGGTCTTTAAGTCACTAAGGAGAATAGTAAAGTCATCTGTTTGTCCTTGCAGTCCTATCCGTTTTGCCTCATCTATTTTGATGTCCTGTTGTTAGTGTCATAAAAAACTAAGGATTACGGTGTGCTCTTGGATAAATAACCCCTTTGTCATGATGTAATTCTCCTCTTTGTCCTTGATAAATATCCTTACTCTGAGGATGCCCTTTCTGAAACTGTAGAAGTAGCAAAAAAATCTAATTCTGCTTTTTTATAAATGTTTGGTTTAACTTTCTCCATCCCTTAAATGTTCATGAACATACATATTAATTTTTAAAGTAGATTACTTGTACATAGCATAGAGCACGGTCTTGTTTTTGGTCCACTCTGACCATCTGTCTTTTAATTGGTGCGTTTGAACCATTGGCAAGGAAGGTGATTATTAGCACTGTTGGACTAATGTCTACCATATTTGTTACATTTTATGTTTGTTTTCCTTGTGCGTTGTTCCTATTTTTGTCTTCACTCATTGTGGGTCTAGTTGGACATCTTATTATTAAATTTTCTCTTTTTAGCATTTCTTACAATACTTTTGGGGCATCATCCACGTTTGTACTGGCTGCCCTGAATTTGCAACATATATTTACAACTAATCCAAGGCCCTCATGGAGCGAATAGTTACAACAATTAAACATTCCTAACTCCTCCCTCCTAAACCTTGTACCATTACCACCATCTCTTCTACATCAGCATACATAAGCAGATCAAGAGAACCTGGTGGAGCTCTAGGAAGAGAAACTCAAAAGCAGGGGACCTCCCTGGAGCCTTTAACCCATGCATGTGCCCACACTGGGCCTCCATGAATTTCTCAACCGTAGTAAGCTTCTCCTGGTCTAGTTTCTCCTCGGAACACTGTGATTCTTTGTGTCTGCCCATCGTGTCTCCAAGTCTGAGAGAAGTAGTTTGCCCCGTGATCTCACTTTTCTGAAGTCAGTTTTTCAATTCGTTCAGGTTTTAATTTGTTGTTAGGATGGAGAGGTGATTTATCAGCTTCTTCCATGCCAAACTGGAAACCCCAAACTCTGATTTGGTATTAATTTCCAACCTATTCATAAATAAAACTTCCTACAAGTAATTAAAGGAATGAAGTTTGAAAATATAAATGTATATTTTGTGAAGTTTTAGTAAAGAGCTGTGGCATGGATGTATAGGTTGCCTGGTTTTAAAATGTTATTTTTCTGGTGTGATATAGATGTTTTAAAAGACAAAAAGTAATTTAATGTACTATATTATTTAATATCACCCTGGGATTGAATAATGCTCCATTGGACACTGTAACACTAAGGAACAACTTATAAGACTATATCTAGCACCGTATTACTAATTGTCTATGAAATGTGCATTTTATGCTTTTGGATTCTTTACACTGCCTGATTTAAATTAATGCATTCCCCTTAAGAGAAATGGAGGATGTGAAAGCTTCATCTCTCATGAGTTTGGCGTCTCATTAACAAACTGTTCTTCAAATCAGGCATCTGATCAATAATCAGAAATATTAATACATTGGACTGTGTTTGGGGTATAGACATTCACTATGGTTGTGCCTTCTTGATGTAGCGTTCTCTTTATTAAGAGGTAGTGGCCTTCTTTGTCTCTTTCAACTAGTTTTTGGTTGAAATCTACTTTTTTGGATATAAGTATCATGATACTAGCTTGCTTTCTTGGATCATACGCATGTCATGTCACACTATTTTCCAACCTTCCACCTTTAATCTGTGGCTATCTTTGGTTGTGAGATGCACTTCTTATAAGGAGCATATTGTTGGATTTTTTTTTATCCTGACTACTATTCTGTGTTTTTTGATTGGGACGTTGAAACCATTAATATTAGAAAAGAGATGAGTTGTGGTCATTGATGTTATTGTTTGAAAGTGAGGTGTCCCCCAAAGCTCATGTGTGACAATTTGGGAAAGCTGAGGTGAGATGATTGGGTTGCAAAAGGCTATCATTAACCCAATCAGTGAGTTAATCCCTATAGAGTTCAACAGGGAATTGTACGCTGGTAGGGTGTGGTTGGAGGAGGTGGGCCATTGTGGGTGTGCCTTTAGGGTATATATTTTGTGTCTTGCATACAGTTTCTTTCTCTGCTCTGCTTCCTGATGTGATCCCTTGAGCTCTCTTCTCCCTCTGCCACACTCTTCCTCTATGATGTTCAGCCTCACCTGGAGCCTTGAAGAAAGAAGCTGGTCTTCCATGGACTAAGACCTCTGAAACCATAAGCCCTCAAAATAGACCCTTCCTTCCTAAAATTGTTGTTGTCAAGTCGTTCAGCTGCAGGAGCAAAATGCTGGCTAAAGCAACTGCCATTGTAACTTTTTGGTGTATTTTGTGCTGTCTTGGTTATCTTTTAGTAAAGTATACTTTTATTGAATTTCCTCTGTTTGTGAGTTTGGGGAGTTGTTTGGAGTTTGTCTTTTAGTATTCTTTGTAATGCTAGTTTTCTCTTCACGAATGTGGCAAGTTTGTTCTTATCATGGAATGCTGTTATTTCCATGATAAGAAATTGAGTTTTGCAAAGTATAGCAATTGCACTTTATTTTAAAAGTTAGAGCCACATGTAGGCAAATAATTGTTGATTTAACCCATTGGATCTGTGTTCTTAAAGATATAAATTATATGTTCTCCCATTGCTGTCTCTCTCTTAATATTCTTTATCTTGTGCATGCTGGTGTGCGCGAGTGCACACACAATGTTTAACTGAAAACGAATTTAACAATTTAAATTAATCCCCAGATGTATCATATATTAATTGTTCAGAAATGTTGAAGTGTGTAAAATGATTAATACTTACTTTGCTTTAAATACATATCTTTTTTATAATTATACTGTGCTAAATTAATTTAATAACATAATTCAAGTATATTTTATTGCTCTGTAGTTGCCTTGTAAGATAAATACAACTCATTAATTTATACTTAATGTATTCAGTTTGATTCTTTATATGGTGATTAAATATTAAATGTATCTTTTAAAATGTGTATGTTTGCATCATCAAAATGAGCAAAACTTTTCAAAAATATTGAATCCTGAGAAACTTGAAATGAAGTTTTGTTTGAAATTAATATTGGTAGCAAACAGACAGTTATTTTATCAACCTGTGAAGAAAATGCAAAAAGTTGAAGTAAAATTTCTTGTTATTATTAAAACCACAAACCTTTATTTCACAAAATATCAGTATACTAAAATATGAGGAATAAAAGTATTACTGTGCCTTTTATGAACAAGCTAAAACTACGTAAACACAATTTAATATACAATAGAAAACATAGCTATAATATTAGTTCACTCAAATTTATCAACATTTAATCTAAGATTTTTGAATTCAATTGTTTTTATTTTGCTATAAGTTATGAAATCTTAGTAGCAATACCATTTAAAAGAAAACACATCATAAAATGGTAATTGTTAGGATAGAAACATTAAGATTAATTTTACCATTCAGAAAAATGTTTGCAAAAATCAGATATTATTACTCCAAAATACATCTTCAGGTTTACGACATGGACTCCTTATAAGTTTTCATTTATCACAAGACAGCAAATTCAGAAAAGTCTTCCTGTGTGCTTCTCCCACCCCTGCACAACTAATTTTGGAACCCTGAGGGTAGCTTGACAATATTTCCACTCCAGTCATTGATTTAAATAGATTTGAAGCACCTAGAATTCAAATTCAGAGGACATGTTGATCTGCTCATTTTTATAGATTCCCTGTTGATTAACCAGGGGATTC
This sequence comes from Aplodontia rufa, assembly GCA_004027875.1. Lineage (NCBI taxonomy): Eukaryota > Metazoa > Chordata > Mammalia > Rodentia > Aplodontiidae > Aplodontia > Aplodontia rufa. The sequence continues at coordinate 1,561 of PVKS010010090.1, read as the reverse complement.
GTGCAATAGCTACTTTCAGAAAGGTTTTAAGGAAGTTCAGATTAGCATGCACAACACTGCAAAACAAAATGTGATTAAAATTCTTGTGGATGGGAAGAGCAGGTTAGTCTTCTGCTTGTTGTGCTGGTCATCTTTTCGTCACTGTGACCAAGACACCTGACAAGAAGAGCTTAGAGGAGGAAAAATATACTTTGGCTCTGATTGCAGAAGTTTCAGTCCATGATTAGTCAACCCTGTCACTCTGGGCAGGAGGTGAGGTGGAGCATCGTGGCAGAAGGGCAGAGTGGAGGGAGGCTGCTCACTTCCTGGCAGACAGGAAGCAGAGAGATAGGGTAGAGCCAGGGACAAAACGCATAATGCTCAAGGCACTCCATGGTGACACACTTCCTCCAGCCCTGCCCCACCAATCCATCAATTGGATTAAACCACCAATCTGATCATGGCTCTCACAGTCTGATCATTTTACCTCCTGAATTAGCATACGAGCTTATGGAGTACACCTCATGTCTAAACCATGGCAGATGTGCTCCTTGATGTGATCTCAAAGTGCTAGTCAAAGACCTTCATTATTTTAAAAAAGTGTGTAATTTTATGGCACTTCTTAGGAGTATGGCAAACTGAAAATTTTCAAAAGATGAAAATGGACCTTCTTAACAAACTGGTGATTTGTCCTTACCTTTTCTAAAATTGATAGGATGGAGGACACTCAGGGAATTTCGCTAAACCTCTCCTGTCCCTGAAATTCTGTTCTCTCACTTCCTCCACTAGGTCCCCCAGTCAATCATTCACAAAGTGCTTAAGACTCAGTAGATCCATGCTGCATTCTTGACTCTCCAAACCAGAGAGGACCAACTGGTGCTCACAGAGCCAGATCCACTGGGAGGTCACCTAAAGAAATAAGCCAATAAATAAACAGGGCATGACTGGAAACTGTGATGTGTGTTACAAAAGCAATAAGGAGTGCAGAGTTGGAGAATGTGAGATAAGTGCAAAGCAGCAGTGTAGGAATGAGCCACACAGGTGCCTTCAAGGGTGGCCTCTGGGCTGGGCTGGGCTGCATTCCTGGCTGACCAACATACCAGAAGTAGGAGACCAGAACTACAGAATTAAAAATGATGCTTAACTCTGATACTGGGCTAATTGCCTTTCAGCGGCTTCCTCACTATGGGCAGTTAGTCTGGAACCCAGTGCTGTGGGAGTTGGTAAATGTTAAATCTGCTGCACTTCCCTCTCTTTGGCTCTAAATCATGCAAAAGACTTCTCCTTAGCCCCACAGATTCAACACATCGCTTCTACCCATTCTGGAAGAACTCACTGGGTCTGACCCAGGAGCCACCCCTGCCCCAAAGTTATTTTTTTTTATTAGAAGTATATAGAGATACAATTGAGGGGGAAACATTATCAAACCAAGAGTAATCAATGTATATATACTTTGTTATCCAGGAGTAATGCCAAAACATGGATGACCACCTTGGGTTTCACCTGTTGCAGTTTCCCCCAGAAGAACTCATGTGTTAAATGGGTATCTTGTGGAGGAATGACATCGGCTTCTGGGATGGTT